>NW_021025187.1:1240638-1278753 GCF_004153795.1 Camellia sinensis
GCAAATTCCAAAGCGTTTTCCAAACAAACGAACATGCAATGTTTTGTTCCAATTTAGGCGATTTGGTCTATACTTGTTTGCCGTACGCATAACATAGTAATTCTAGGCTAATAAATGGAATAAGAACACATAACGTTTTCAAAAACGGATATCACGGTTAGTAGAGGCCGATCTTCGGATCGGGCGAGAGGGGGTGCTCATAGCTGACCTTCCCCAATCGTACCCAAGCTCCCGAGCCGAGGCAACTTTGGTGATGACGGACACGTGGCCTTTGGCGCTGAGTCAGGGTTTCCTAAATTTTCCCATAAAAAATATTTAGGTGGCGACTCTGTATCTGGCAAAGTAGTCTATGTTTGGCACTTCTTTTCAAAAATCTGTTTCTCAAAACGATTTGCCGGATTTGGACTCTTTGGTTCAGATTAAGAACCGTGACAATTTGAGAGTCCTGAACTGCAGTAGACCCACAAACGAACAGAACGGGGGCTCATCCTCCCGGGGCGTTCGGGGACGTCTACAGTTTCTGGCGACTCTGCTAGGGAGTTAAAGAGCTTGACTCGAACTCGTGATATCCTGTTTTGATTTCATTTATGTGTCTCTTTGCATTGCATGTGCATTGGTGCGCCTAGGACACCGTGTTTGCCATCTGCCATTCCTGAACGGTTTGTGGAAGGCTTGACTTTGTCAAAGCATGCCATAAGGCTGACCGGTTGTGGGCTCTGACAGTATGGGAACACAAACCCCGGTTTCACCGGGGCACCCTTTTCGACCATTCGACCTAGTGCATATCGAAATCCATAGTGACTATTCCAAACTAGGACAGGTTGCTTATCCAATGTTAGGTTGTTTGAAAACTGCTGCGTGCATAGTGAAACCCTAGCTCCTGACAAAAATAGGACAGGGAAACCCTACCCCAACTTAGGGGTGTTTTGGCTCTCTTTTACTTGCTATGTGCTTTTAGAATGCATCTCTACAGGGAACGTACATATCAGTTTGCAAGTTTGAGTATCAGACCTAAGGGTACCAGTATCAGTTTATGCGAATCAGTTATATCTATGGGTATCCGATTCAGTATTTTGGGGGCAGTGATTTCGGGCAAAAGTGATCAGCAGTAGAGTAGAGTTATTCAGCTATACTAGCGTCTGTTCTGATTAGTCCGAAATGCTGCGTGTTTTCTCTTTCAGTTCAGAGGGTTGATACAGAATAGCTAGTGTTCCTCCTTGCTGAGACAAGACAGATATCTGATCCGTCAGTCACCGTTCAGTACAGCGAACTTACCATGACGCAGAATTCAGAGGAGATTGTGGTTATGATGGCCGCATCAGATCAAGGAATCACTCTGTAAAGCAAGACTGATGTCAATGTACCGCATCCACCCAGGTCGCCTATCGCGCACCCGGTCTGGACCCCCCAGTTGTATCAGGCTCGCGAGCCCACCACATTCGAATTGATGGGAATGATACGTGACCTCCAGAGATCCGTGGCCGATCTGGCCTATGGAATGTCGGCTTCGCCACCAACTGCACCGTATGCCAGGAATTTCATACCACAGGAGCCCCCGCTACTGGGGCGGATTGTGATCGAGCTCAGCCAACCAGAGGTTGCCTCCAACTACAGCAACGACGTGTCAGCAACAACCAGGCTTCGCTCTGATGTAGTAACCCAAACCCCCGATCAGGCTGAGGCCAAAGGCAAGAACAAAATGAAGGCAGATGCCGATCCCATTAAACAATTATTGTGGGCAGCCGAGGCTTTGAAAGCCAGGGGGATGAATAAGCCACAAGTATTTGCAGTCATGACTAAAGCCGTGGATGATGCTTTCCCCACTCCAACCGAAGGCGGTTCAAGCCGGGCGAAAAATCGGGATGGGTCCCGTCATGCCACGACAGTCCCTGTCATCCCTAACCCTGTACCAGGAAAAGATCAGAAATCCAAGGCAGTACCTGCCGACCCTTTCGCTAGTGCGTCTAGCAAGAACCCTCAGACTTCAAAGTACCTGCCTCGAGGGCGCAGAGCCTTTCATGCCCTCTACATGCCTCTGTCTAGGGCATTTCAAATATTGGCTAAAAAGGGGCATCTTAAACCCCTCGAGCCTCGGCCCCTCCTGAGGAATCTCCCTCTCTCGCATGATGCTACCTTGTACTGCGCGTACCACCAACAGTCCAGTCACAGTATTGATGGTTGTTTCCGCCTTCGTCATGAAGTGCAAGATTTGATCGACAGTGAGGTCATTCTCCCGCCTACCTCAGCAAAGTCTGTTACCACTGAGCTGTTGGACTTCGAGAATACTGCAAATTTGTGATCAGGGGTTGGACCACCTGCGGGCGGCGCTCGGTGTATTTTGGATGTGGCGTCTGGCATGCATTTTTAGAGCATCTGCGAATGCCAGTTTTGTAAATCCTTGCTTGCGTGTCGAGTTAGTCTTTTGTTTTGTTTTGAGTCTGTCTCATTGTCATGAGTCAGTCCTTTTGCTTATGAGTCTGTCTTGTTGTAACGAGTCAGTCCCCTTTGTATAGAATGCCGGGTGATTCCGGAGCTGTTGCCTCGAACACCGTTTTGTTTTGTAATTATCCTTTTGCTTTTCTTTTGAGTCTGTCTCTATCGCGGAGCCAGTTGCAACCAGGGAATCTGAATGGAACAGCTGCGGCTATCATGTTTCCATGCTTACTACTATTCTGAATTAGTTGTGCCAGGGGACTTGAATGGGACAGCAGTACATTCCACCTGTTCTCTTGTGCCCTGAAAATCATTGCATTGACCTAAGTTTTTCAAAACCTTTTGAACACTGCGGTGAAAACGAAGAGGAAGGAATTCCTCGGGTTTTGCAAACTTTGATCAAATTGAGAGAAAGAGAGGCGTGCTAAGCCCTTAATGATTGAAATCGTGCTTGTCAACGTGAGTACTGAGAAGGACCCTGGCTTGATCCAGACTGGTTCCACACTATCTTCAGCGCGAGCGATTCGTCGTTTCTTTAAAAACTTTCAAAAACAAAATGTTTTGCGCAGTCTTGCGAAGACCTGTGTGGAATCACTCTTGAGATTGTGCAACTTAGGATCGCTCTCAACCTCAAGACTCGAGCCCTTGTTTTAAAGCCTTGAACCACAATTCGGAGTGTTCAACGATCGACCATCAAAAGAGGCCTGTGTGGCCAGATTGGAAGTAACCCTCGAACAAGAGGCACCAAAGCCAGATCAAGAAGATCAGATCTCATTAGAAGAAGCCTGTAAAGCTAGAACAGAAGCACCCCTCCAAACTAGGGGCAAAAATGTCCAATTTGCTCGAAGAGCCGAAGATGGGTCCTTCAGTAAGTCAATGCAACAGTCACTCTCCTGATGGCTTCAAAACCCTAAAACCATTTGGCATGGACTTGTTACACTTTTACCCTTTGAGCGGCTCGCTGGGCCGAAAACCCGGAAGGGCGACCCAGGCAAAAGTTAGAGCAAAAGAAAATATATACAAAAAAAGAAAAAAATATATATAAAAGGGAGAAAAAAGAGAAAAAATATACAAAAGAGAGAAAAATACAAAAGAGAAAAAATAATAATATACAAAAGAGAGAAAAAAGAAAGGGAAGAAAGAAAAAGGAAAGAAAAGCTCACAAGGTCGAAAACCCGCATCGGGCGCCTTGGAAAAAGGTAGAGCCTAAAAGGTGAAGGTTAAAATACCCGAGTGTACCTTAACCGAAACTACGTAAGGCTTGATTCCCATGTTTGGGATACGTAGGCAACTTCATCCTGAAGTCCAGCCCCCAACGCTTTCATAGCGCCTCAGTCTATGTAATGGTTTCGATTATTCTTGCCCTCCCCGAATCCGATAGTTTGGTTGTGACAACCGGATACGTAGGCAACTTCATCCCGAAGTCCAGCCACCAACACCTTCAAAGTGACTGTGTCCATATATTGGTTTTGACCATCTTCGTCTTCTCTGTATCCGAGGAAGTTCGGTCGGGATCATCACTAGTGAAGACTGTTTACAATATGCTACGGCATCATCCAGACAAGGGGCAACTTTCCGTTGCCATGAGTCGCCGTTCAAACCAGGGGCAACTTTCCGTTGCCGTGCAGCGTCTTTCAAACAAGGGGCAATTTTCCATTGCCTCTGATCCGAGGTTGTGCATCTCAAGGGTAAGTTCTGTGCTTGTTTAGCACCGGCCGTTTGCGAAAATAGTTTTTGAAAATTTTTACTGAGGTTGATTTTTTTCTCGAAAACTATTTCATTTCTCCAAAAACTTAGACCGTTTTGGACCCAAAAAAAGAAATTTTTCAGTGCTCATGACCTGACTTGCATAATTTTCAAATCAAAAATCGAACAAGTGTGTTAATCTAACTCTCATATTGGTCAAAATTGTTTTAGTAGAAAACCAAAACAAAAATGGTCATAATGATGAACTAGGGGCACAGTTGAGTTGGGCTTCCTGTCTTTCCCCCATCGCCAACATACTTGCCAAGAAGGGCACAACTCAAGCTGCCATTAAAGGGCTAAAAGCTCTCACAACCTCCGAACAACGAGGTATCGAACCAAGCGCGAAGCACGAATCTAAAGGGATCAAGGTACTCCGTTCCCTTACCTGGGGCATCGACCAAGCGCCACCGGAAGAAACATCCGTGAGCTATCCATGTTGGGCATGAACCCACAACTTCCTATTCAAACACCCCGGGGAGGGATAAAAAAAAATGAGAGAATAAAGAATAGAGAGGTGTAAGTTGAGAGAAAAAGCGAGCCGAAGGCTCTTGAGAGAAAAACTGAGCCTGAGGGCCGAATGATGTGAGAACCACAAATAAGAAAGGGTGGGAAACAATACCAAGAGAAACTGGCTCCTCGTAACCTGAGGTCCTCCGTCTCCGTTAACGCGTCTGTATGTCATGTCTTTTTTCTTGTTTACTTCAACCTTTGTTTTGAGTCTTTTCCGAGTGTGTCTCGTTGTGTTTAAGTTGTTTACCTTTTTTGTCTCCGCTGTTGAGTCATTCTCGCTATGTCCAGTTGTAGGCTCACTACCCCAGTTTTTTTAAAAAAAACCTTCTTCAATTTCAAAAATTAATCGTTTTGTGCTCAGAATGTTGTGCCATTCTCCACATTTATGCAAAAACACGATTTGGTTCTTTCATATAACTGCAGGGTCCACCCCCGATAAGTGTGAACAGGAAAACCTGGGCCTCTTTGAAGCTTCTGGGTTTCAGATCGCATCTGAGTGTGCTTCAACTTCAGTAGATTCAACCTTCATGGTCCGTCTTGTCAAATTTGGGCTGTTTGTTCAGGATCCGCTGTGTGCAAAATGAGCCAAGCGCTGTGTTATGAGCTGTATGCAGATTAATCCCCAGTAGAGTATGAGCCGAGTGTTCAGGATGTGCAGTGGTTGGTATGGGTTGTTTTTGCTGTTGGCTGGTTGGTTATCTGATTATTACAATGCAAGTGTTCAATTTTCAGACAGCAGATCAATTTCATTTACATTGAGGTGCAACATGATGCAATGCGATGCAATACATGAAATGTACAAATACAACACTTTTTCAGACAAAAATTTTGTTTCATTTCATACTCAGGACGCATCCAGAATGCCAGCCGTTTGATCACAACCGTTTGATCCCCAATCATGGAAACAGAGAAGTCACCCCCTGAGCATTGTGGTGTGATCTGAGGATCTGAGAGGAGATAAGTCAGCGTTGCTCCAATCTCAAGTTCTGTGCCATCGAACTCATCCTCTTTACACTACTCAGCCTCAACTAGTGGGTTAGACTGCTCTTCTACAACTTCATTCCCTGGCAACTGAAGGTCAAAAAAGATCTTGAAGCCGAGCAAACGCCGCTTCTAAAAATTCAGCCATGGCTCCGGAAAGCCGCAAAACGGGAAATCTTCTCCCTCCCGGACAAAGCGTCCGTTCAGGGTTCCTTGATTAGGTCGGTGCACCAGCTCGTAGTGCTTCCTGGCTTGCTTGGCCTTGGCTCTTCCGGCCATTTCCCTTTATTTCCTTGCCCAATCCTCCCTGGTAGGTGTGTAACCTAAACCAAAGGTATAAGGGTTGTGTGGCACTTCGGCCAATGCAGCGATGCCCTTCCGGCCACTCGGTCCCAATCCCATTCCGGGCATGTGTTGAAGCTTGTTCATGAGGTAAACAGATTGTGCAATGACATACAGTCCCTCATCAACAACCAGCATATCCTGTACTACCCGCGCCTCAGCCAAGGTGAATCCCGACAAAAAGACATCCTCCACGTCGTGTTCGATTTCCAAGACCAAAGAAGACACCTCTGGCGGCAGATGTATGGAAGAGTTCCCAAAAACAATTGTTACCCCCTTCCCGTGGGGGTACTTCAATATCTGGTGTAAAGTGGAAGAGACAGCTCTCACCTGGTGCAGCCACGGCCATCCAAGGAGTAGATTAAAGGTGGCTGGAACATCCGGAACATGAAACTCAATGTCCTGTTGCCCCAGGCCAACTTGAGTTTTGATCCATATCGTCCACATCACTTCTCGACTGGTGTTGTCGTAAGCCCGAATTACCTGGGCTGTTGGTGCGAAATCTGCGGGCTTCAACTCGACAGCATACACCGTTCGCGACGGACATACATTGAATGCAGATCCCGTATCAACCAGGACAACCGATATCCATTTTTCCTTACACTCCACAGAGATATATAACGGCTTGTTATATTCAGAGCCCTCAGACGGTAATTCTTTGTGTGTGAAGGTTAAAGTCGGTGAAGCTCCACCCGGGAACACCAATCCCACTAACTGCTCGGGAGTTGTATCAATCGAAAGCTTAGCCTTGTCCATGGCTGACAGGACGGCTTGTTTATGAACCCGCGAGGCCATAAGCAGTCCCCAGATGGAGATATCTGCTTGAATTTTCTTCAGCTGCTTCAGTACAGCCTCCTCCTCTAGCAGTTTATCTTTCTGTTTGTCTGTTTTCTTGTCTTTCCCCGATGCCTCTGGCTGGTCCAGATGTGAGGGCTTGAAGTACTGCTCACTCCGGGTCATATGATCGACCTCATCGGTGTACCAGGTATCATCGGGTTGATTTTGTCCCCAGTCCTCATCAGTATGGGCAAGACGCAAATCGTCGTCTTCCCACCACATCCCCTCGGCAGCCGACAAACAACTGTCTGGTTCCACTGTAGTTGTTCCTGTGTTCTCAACACATTCTGTCCGCACAGGACCCTTGGCCTTTCTAGCCCTGTCATCATTCTCGATTCTCTCTTGTTCAAACTGCTTCAACGTGGCCTCCTGCTCTGTGTCGACTATGCACAAACTGCCCAAGTCCCAATCAAAATTCTCCGTACCGGTGCTCTCCGGCAACTCTTCTTTGTTCTCGACCATTCCGGCCGCTGTAGATGCCCCTATTTCTGACTGCCCCTGTTTCAGCTGAGACTCATCATCAATATCTAGCTCGTCACTGAGCCACCTTGTAGCATCTGTTGCTCTGTTCGCATCAAACCAACCAACATGCACATCCCCCAGGTCCTATTCATCAAAGAACTATAGGTTACTGATATCCTCCTCAAGATTCGCCAGATCATCCAACATGTACCTCCATCCCCACTGGCAACTCCACCCCTAGCTTAGCTTGATCAGCTAGCACAATATAAGCGCACGGGTTGTATGCTTCCACAGTTATGCTCACGGCGCCCTCAGGCATGCCTTCTACCAGAGCCACCACCACGAGTTCAGGTTGGGGTAGGGACGTACTCATCATGCACAAGTCTGTGCTATCAGAGATGAACATCTCAGGCTTAGGTAGGTGGGAGGGAGTGATGTATATGCTAGGGTTGTACGGGACGACCATGGTTTGGATCAGGTTTATTTGCCCTGGTGGAGGAGGGGGGTTGTTTTGTGGTGGGAGTGAGAGTGGGTTAGTGGTGACTTTTGGCTTCTCGGCAGGCTCAATCACCTTGTTGTCAATAAGGTCCTGGATCTCATTATGGAGTCTGAAGCGGAGGTCGGTGTCGTGACCGTGCTGCTGATGGAAGGCGCAATACTTGGCCGGGTTATGTATAGGAGGGAGAGGATTTGGCAGTGGGCATGGTTCAAGGGGCTTCAGATGCCCTTTTCTGATTAGAACCCCCAAGGCTTTGGACAAAGACATGTAAAGCGAGGTAAAAACCCTCTGGCTCTTGGGTGGGTACTTTGCAGGTTGTATGGTGGCTCCAGATATGCCGGTGAAGGGTGTGGCTATTTTTGGCGTGGTGGTGACCATGCCAATGTCAGAAGTTCATGCAGCTGCATTGCTAGTCGTAGTTGCATTCAAATCGCATGTAAACGCCCTCTTAGGCTGCTCTTTTTCTGGTCGATCAGTCCTTGCTTCATAGCATCTTTTATCTGTACCCCTATCTCATGTAAGTCTGCAAAGGTGGGGAGGGGTAAGACAATCATCTTCTGCATTAGCTGGGGTTGCAGATTGTGCACAACCATTCTTATATGATCCTTTTCGGGCTGCCGAATTGTCATCGTGGAGAATTTGGCCCTCCATCGAGTGACAAAGTCAGAAAAGCCTTCCTTCGACTCCTGTCGGGTCGCCTCGAGATCATGAGTCGTGACGTCAATTTGGGTGTTGTAAGCATATTGGGCGATGAAAGCCTCTGCCATCTCCTCCTAGCTCCTTTTTACGGAATCCTCCAGCTTGGCATACCAGATGGCCGAAATACCCGATAGGGTCTAACCAAAGAGGGATAGTTTCTGAAGTCTAGTCAAACCCATCAGGCGCAAAATATCTTAAAACAGCCTCAAATGAACCATAGGATCGCCCGAACCGTCGAAGTAGTCTATGTGAGGCATTTTGAACCTATCCGGCAATGTCACCGCCGAATCTGTGTAGCCATCCTCTATGTCCGAGATCGAGTTAACTCCCTGAGCTCGTTTAAAGAGCTTTTCGAGATCGGTTCCTTTTAAAGTTGTAGGGTCCACCTCAAATTCGAACGGTGTATCAGTTGGGAAGGCCGGTGCTTTTGATGCCTGTGGTAGGACTGGTGGTGGGACTGGCCCTGTTGAGATGTCCGTATTCTCTTGGACATTAGCTGTTTCCCCGGGTGTTGGAACCCTAGGTGGGGGTGGGTGCAAAGCAGAAGCTTCGGCTTGTTGTGGTTGCTGCTGTTGTTAAAGCCTAGCAATTAGTTCTGCCTACTGGGCTACAACCTCTATCTGACAAGCGGTAACCTCTGCTTGGCGAGCAGCATCCCGCTGCATAGCCTCCATGGTCAGTTGGAGTTGGCGCATCATTTCCTCCATACTGTCTGTAAAATGCTGATCTGTCTGAATAGGTGTATACTCTCTCTCTAAGGTAGAAATAGAAATCTCAGCCCAACTACGCATAGGTGGGGTAGACAATAACCGTTGAACTAGCGACTGCTGTACTGATACTCTATGCCTGACAGCCCTCCGTTTTGTAATCGGGGGTAATGAAGCAAACACTGGTTGTCCGTCAATAAGATCCCCAGATCTATGAAGCCTTCGACCTCTGATCCAGAGTGCTCGGGGGGTATCTGCCTCGTCGGAAGCAATGATGAAATACTACCTTGCAAAAACAAAAAGAAAGCAAAAAGGAAACAACAATCAGAAAACGGACAGCATCTCGGCTTAGATAAAGACAACACATAGTTAAAATCATAAGCTGGACAATCTGTACTCAAACACTGATTTATGCCCCCAAATTTCTGCCTCAAAACTGATACCCTCAAACACTGATGTCCTCAGACTGATACCCAAACTTGCTACTGATACATACATTCCTGTAAGGATGCACCCTAACAGCACGTATCAAGCAAGTGAGAGCCAGAACACCCCTATAGTGGGGTAGGGTTTCCCTGTCCTATTTTGTCAGGAGCTAGGGTTTCACTATGCACGCATGCGGTTTCGTACAATCCTACATTCAGGTGAGCAACCTGTCCTAGTTTGGAATGGTCTCTATGGCCTTCGATATGCAACTAGGTCAAATGGTCAGAAAAGGTGCCTTAGCAAGACCACCTAATATACTTCTCGCACCTAACACCGAGAAGTGAAAGGTGGATCAAACGGTACGGCGGTGATCTAGATCCAAGGTTTATGTTCCCATCGTGGCAGAGCCCGCAACCGGTCAGCCTTATGGCACGCTTTTCCAAGCAAGCCTCCGGCAAACCGTTCAGGAATAGCATATGGCAAACACTATGATTTAGGCGCACCAATGCAAATGCAATGCAAAGAATCACATAAGTGTAAATAAAACAACATATCATGATGTTCGAGTCAAGTTCTCTAAATCCCCAGTAGAGTGGCCAGAAATTGTGGACTCGACTTTCTTCGCGCGCCCCCCTTTCGGAGAGGCGCGAATTGGTCTTCTACAGTTCGGACTCCTATCACAGTTCTGAATCTAATCTCACAAAGTGCAATGTGAGACTAATAAACACCAAAGAGTCCAATCCGGCAAGTCATTTTGGAAAATCATCTTTTAAATCAAATATTGCATAAATTGGACTACTTTGCCAGATGACAGAGTCGCCACCTAAATATTTTATTTTTGAAAAATTTAGGAAACCCTGACTCGTGCCAAAGGCCTCGTGTCCGTCATCACCAAAGTTGCCTCGGCTGGGGAACTTGGGTACGAGAGGGGAAGGTTCTAAAATGAGCACCCCCACTCGCCCGATCAAAGGATCGGCCTCTACTAAGCATGATATATTGTTTTATAAACACGTGTTCTTATTCCGGTTATTAGCTAACTTACTATGTGATGCGCACAGCATACAAGTATAGACTAAAATCACAAGACTTGGAACAAATCAATTCATGTTTGTTTTCGAAAATCGTTTGAAAATGCTACTCACAAGTAGGCTAAAGCGCGGATTTGCCATCTCACAAGATGGGCTTTAAAACATGATTTGCCACTTTGCAAAGTGGGCTTAAAACTCACAATCATCGAATTGTTTCAATTCAAGCAACAAAGCCTTCATCCACAGGCATTCATGCAGTTTAGCACTTAAGCAAATAGCCTCATGGCAAGCATGCTATCATGGCAAGACTCACAGTCATGCAAGTATGCTGATGCGTAAAAATTTACAATGTACTCCAAGCCTAAACAAAAGCTAGTTAGAAATCATACATGATCCTAGCTATACAATGCAACACATGCAATAATGCAACTGATAGGCTCAGCTATCTAAGATGGCATATGAATGCAACAATTTGATACACGTAGTCAAATAAGTATTGAAATACGATGCAGTCTGAATGATGCGTCGAGCCCTGTGCATGCAGGACAAATGATGCAAACATGCAAGTGTAGGCGCGCCCCTTCGGGCTTTGCTTAACTACAGTTCGGACTCAAATGTTATAGTTCTTAATCTGATCTCACAATATGCGATGTGAGATTGATAAATCACCAAAGAGTCCAAATCTGGCAAATCGTTTGCAAAATTGATTTTGTAAAGAAGTGCCAAACATGACCTGCTTTGCTCCAGATACAAGTCGCCACCGTAAATATTTTTATTTTGGGGAATATAGAAAACCTGACTGGCCTAAAGCCACAATGTGTCCGTCATACCAAGTTGCCGTCGAACTCGGAAACTTGGTACGATTGGGGAAAGGGTCATTTAATGAGCACCCCCGTCGCCGATCAAAGATCGGCCTGTTACTAAGGCCATGATATTGAATTTTTGTACACATGTGCTCTTATTCTGCGATTAATAGCTAGAATACTATGTGATGCGCAAACACACTAAGTATATGACTAGATCGCCTAATTGGAACAAAGCATTGCATATCCGTTTGTTTTGGAAAAATAGTTTGAGATTTGCTAGCCCGCCGAGAGTGCTAAAATGCGAAATTTTCAATGAATTATTCACAATTCAGGTAATCCAACCTTCACCCACAGGCCATTCAGGCAGTTTATAATCAAAAGCAGTTAACCTCAGGCAAGCATGCCTTTCATGGCAACATTAACACATATGATGTATGGCTAAAGCGTAAACACTCACAGTGAACTCCAGACAAGAACAAAGAACTAGTTGAAATCATGCATGATCCTAGTTCAATGTTAAAATAGCTAATGTTAACACATGCAAAAATGCAATGAAGATAGGCTCGGCCTATCCTAAGAATGGCATGTGAAGATGTAACTTGAATACATGTATTCAAATAGGATTGAAATATACAATGCAGTTAGTATGATGCGCCAAGCCCGGATGCATGCAATACAGATGAATGGATGCACACATGCAAAACGTGAAGCATAAGGTATGCTAAATGAATATACCCCAAAACTAACCATCATAAGCGGTTAAGTAAAAGGAGAAAGAATGGGGATTGGAAGACATGCATCACACATACGCACGCTTATTACAACAATTGAGCTCTCTCGAGGGAGAGACCGAATAGAAGCTACTAGCTAATCTACGCTAATTAAACTAATTATTACAAAATGAATTGAATTGTATAACGCTTAACTATAAAGGTACAGACCAAAGCAAAAACCATGCTATCTAAGCATGGCAGCTAGGAAAAGCAGTAAATCAAGAGCCTCAAGAGGTAGAGGATGCATGCATGTCCGGTCGCCTCGTTCGGAATTCAATGCGATGCCCCGATTTTGCCTCTGTTTCATTTGTTTCTCAAAAACTTGCACCAAGCTCCAGAAAGCTGAAACTCCACCTTGGAATCCTGTGGGAGGGTGGCCAACCACTTTTGGTCTCTAGAAACACCCGCTGACCACTTTTGATTGCTGAAAATCAAGAAAAGTTGGTCGGCCAGCTACTTTTCTCGCTGGCTGACCATTTGTTGCTGCTGAACTGCAATTTGCTGCAAGCAGAGAAGCAAGAAAGGGCATGGCAATGTATTTGCAAGATATGTGTGCACAACCACCCTCCCTATCATGTCATGAACTCAAGGGAGTGTAGGTTCTCAACCCTCGGGCCACCAATCGCGCATTTTTCTGCGTGACGGCCGAGAGGCGAAGTTGCACAATTCAATATGGAAATGAATGCGCAAGTAAACACATAAAGCCTAAAACTCTATCATGTATGATCAAGAGCGTTGGTGACCGGGAATTAAGGCAACGTTTCATTACTTGATATGAAACGTCCCTCGTTTCTCGTGCTCGGATTAATACTTAATCCAAACAACAATGTAATACAAGCATGGCATACACAATGCGACTCAAACATGCAAGTACGCAATACGACTTAAGCATGCAAACATACAATGCAATATGAACAACCTAACAAGGCTAATGGCATGCACAATCCTAAAGCGTGTAACAACTAGCATATACAACGCTAAATGCTAAGAACTAGATGGCATACTCAATGCAAGGCATTCGTAAGGTTCTTAAGCATACTGTAATGCATGCATGCACAATGCAATGCAACAAGGGCAACTTATGTAATATACCAAGCATGGCATGCTTAATGCAATATACATGGCATACTCAATGGACTTAAACCAAAAGGGTAGACCTCGATCATGCCCAAATCAGTGGCCATTGGTGATGAAATGAAGGCACATAAAGCAAGGCATGCATGCACAATGCATTGGCCATCAAAGAGGCCAAAGAGCACAACTCTCAAGAGCACCCAATGAGTGACAAAAGTGGAAGTGTAACAACACTAAGTGCACTGAAATGAAGCAAGAAATGATGCCAAATCATTCAAACAACATAAGTAAAGCATTCTAGGGTCCTAAGGCATGAAAGCTAGTAAAGAGCAACACAAAGGAGGCGTGCAATACATGGCACAAATGCATGAACTAAGCATGGACAGAGCTCAAGTAGGCCAAAATAAGGACCTAAACATGCTGAGACGAGGGCTCAAAGGCCTAGGCATGCAAGCATACGAGCTAAGGCATAAGCTTGGCAAACATGCACAATACTCGAAGGCACTTAAAGCATGATTGAAGTGGGAACATGGCAAGTCTATATGCTCTGAAATGTCATGTTAGGTGATGCCAAATCATGTACACAACACAAATGAGGCATGCAATGGGGCTCAAAGCTTGAGGCAAGCAAGAGCATTTGTACTACAAGTAATACAAAACATGAAGCATGTGATTGAGGCAACCTAAAACAGTCCTAGTACATGCTAAAATGTGTCTAAAACATGCATGAAAGAAAGCCAAAATGTGCTAGCATGAAGGGCATGAGGCATGATTCATACAAGGCAAACAAGGTGGATTACACTACACCTATTAGGACCAAGCATGGCATGACTTAACCAACAAAAATCAGAGTTATGTCATGGCATAATAACCCCAAAAATACACTGAAATGGTGGTTCGCAAGCAAGGACATGAAGGCATACGCAATGGTTCATGTTAAGGCATAAAAGGGGAAACCCTCCAACGCATTGAATGGATGGTAAATGTGAATGTATGGCCATGAAACATGGACTGAAATCACATAACAAGTGATGCCAAATCACTGAAATAAGCCAAGTAACGCATGCTAGTGGATTCAATACATAAAGCTAACAAGCTAAATTGAACTAAGACTATACAAAGCAAGTCGTGGATGACCAATTCAACACAAATCAGACCTTAAACATGCTAAAACATGAACAAAGTCTTCATGAAGTTAACCCAAAAGCATGCTAAAATGGCATGTTGCAACATGATGCATATTAGGCTATTTCAAGGGATTGCACTACAAGTGCATGAGGCATGCAAGGGCCAACCAAACCAAACCAAACCAAAATAGAGTCATGACGTGGCAAAACATCACCAAAAAATATGTTGAAATGGAAAGAAAATAAGCTACAATGACATGCTCAAACATGAGGCATACAAAGCTAGTTTGTGTGCTTTACACTACAAGTGTATTAACCATGCATGGAGTGACCAAACTAAGCAAAAATAGTGGTATGCCACAGAAAAATAACCACAAATAAATGCTAAGAACAAGCCAACATACACTTGACAAAAGTGCTCAAACATGAGGCATTCAAAGCTAGTAAACAAGGCACAAAGGAGAGGGAATGACCCTCTCCTATTTAGGACACCAAGACCACCTTTCCACCGCTAAAAATCCTCTGGATTTTAGTAGTAGAAAGGTCATGCAAAGGGCTCAACAAGAGCCTAAAGTTGTGGCTCAAAATGAGGCCTAACAAGGCCTAAGAGGGGGTAAAACACCCCAAACGAAAAAGTGGCCTAAAATAACTATTTTAAGCACTTAAAAATGAAACTTTTTCTAGTTAAGAGTTAAGCTTAAAAATCAGATGCAAGAAAGGCTAAAAGTTTAAGCAAGAAAGGGGTATTTAAAGGTTAAAGACTCGCCCTTGAAGACCTTCTTCAAAGCTGCAACTCCAGCTAGTTTTTCAAGCTTAAACCAACCCAAGAACACCAAAACCAGGTCCTAAGCACCTCGGTAGCAAAATGATGGTGTTTGAGTGTGTGTTTGTGTGTTAAAGTAAGACAAATCAGCACTTTAAGGCACAAAAATGAAGCAAACAAGGCAATATAGATACAACACTATATCTATCCCTCTTCCTCAGTTTTTCTAAACTTGGAGGAGGAAGGAGGAGCCTTCCTCTTATAGAAGATGAAAGCCAAAGCTTCTAGGAGAAGCTAAGCAACAATGTAATCCCTCCATACATGTGTATGGAGGATGGCCCTAATGTCCTCCAGGTGGAGAAAAATATCTCCAAAAAGGTGCCAAAAAAGCAGCCTACCACTTGAAGTGGTCGACCTGCTAGTTTAAGTGGTCGGCCAACCACTTTAGGTGGTCAACCAGAGTAGAAACTGGTCGGCCATAGGTAGGAGAGGTCAACACACTAAATGCAAGGTGGGGGCGTGGTGGTCGACCAGAAAAGATGGTCCAAAGACCAAGAAAGCCAGTTATCCGACAAGAAAACTAGCTGAAAAAAAGGAAAAGTGGTCTCCAAGGAGAAATACTGGTCTCCCACCCTTGTACCACCTTCCAAACAAGGAAAGCAAGGTTTGTACTAAAAACAAACCAAAGCGGATACAAGACGAGAAATCGGGAGGAGAAACATGCGGCCAAAAGCCCCGAAAACTAGCTGACAAGCATCAAGAGTGGTCTCCAACCACAAAAGTGGTCTCCCAGACCACAGTGTTCCTCTAGGAAGAGGCAACAAGGTGTGGTTCAAAAACCACGCCAAATGGAGAATGTTAAGCGGTCCCGAGATAAGGCGCGTGGCCAAAGGCTCTAAAAATCGGAAACTAGTCTCCAAACGGGAAAAGTGGCCTACGACCACGAAAAGTAGTCTACAACCACAGAGAGATAGTCTACAAGACCACTCCCTCCCTCTGGGAAGGGAAAACAAGACTTGGTCCGCAAACCGAGCCAAAGCACAAAGAGTTCTGAGGCTCGGAGGCAAGGCTCTCAACTAAAACTCCAAAACCTCAGAGCGAGCACAGCATGCACCATCACCGAGCACTCAATCGATGACGTCTGAGTCTTAAGGTCGGTCAAAAATGGGGTGTCTACAGCAAGCATAAGTTATGCTAATCAAAACATGCCCTAATCTAAACACCAAAAGCAGTTAAATAAAAAGGAAGAAAGATGTGGGGTTGGAAGACATGCACACACGCACGCAAACTTATTACAACATTATGCCATCGCGAAGAAGGGTCCGAATAAATAGACTAACTAGCTACGCTAATTAAGCTAATTATTACAAAACGACTAATTAACTATTCTAACTAATTAATTATTACAAACCGAATTGAAATTGAATAACTAGCTAATCTAAGCTAATTAATTACAAACCGAATTAACTAATTAAACACTTAACTAATTAATTACAAAACAACTAAGCTAATGAACTAATTAGCTAAACAATTGAAATGAACGGCCTCGAGAAGCGAGGGGGATATGCATGCTCGGTCAGCCTCACCCCGAAAAGCCCACCGGTTTGCTCTTGAGAGGCTCTGTTTGCAGGGTGTCTCCAAGAAATTTCTGCTAAACCTTACCAAATCACTCCTGGGGAGTGCACTAGTGGCCTGCCGGCCATGAGAAGCATCTATCAGCCATCTGCCGACCAAGGATGTCACGACCCGAACCCGCCCCCATGGGTTAAAGACATGACCGGCCAGTAATCCTATGATTACCTACAGCCTCAGACCGAAACAAGAAGACTTGTCAGAGTAAAGAAGCCAAATGGAAGCAAAATTTAAAACTTTGTCCATAGAGCCGTGCTTATATGCACATCAAACAAACCATACTCAGATACGTTAATAACCCACGTCAAAGATACAGTTTCACAAAATTCATTACAGACAGGATCATCCAAACGAATCAACCTATAACAAACTATGTACAGACATACACTAGGCCCTTGCCAACGAGACAAAACATAAGTACATAATAAAAGGGCAAGGATGGTCTCATGCGTGAGGCACAAGGCTGACTCTCCCAAAACTCCTGTTGTCCCTAGCAGACTTCACTGGGGCTGGGTTTGTGCTTCTCTTGGCTCACCTACAAACACATGAATGAGCGTGAGCGATAGCCCAGTGAATAATATCAAACATGACAGTTACATAATAATATGTAGAACAACAGGCTCCAAACGGCATTGGGCCCAATTCATACTTCTATTTCACAAATATATATATATATATGACTATACGAAATGCAAATCAAGTAACTGTAGTTCCAAACATTCTAGCCTTTGGCCCATTCGGGTTTCCATTTATGGCAAAACGGCCTTCGGGCCATTCACTTATGTTAAAACGGCCTTCGGCCTACTCATTCATGTCAAAACAGCCTTCGGCCCACTCACATATGTCAAAACGACCTTTGGTCCATTCATTTATATCACAACGACCTTCGGTCCATTCATTTATATCAAAACAACCTTCGGTCGACTCATTCATGTCAAAACGGCCTTCGGCCTACTCATTCATGTCAAAACGGCCTTCGGCCCACTCACATATGTCAAAACGACCTTTGGTCCATTCATTTATATCACAACGACCTTCGGTCCATTCATTTATATCAAAACGACCTTCGGTCGACTCATTCATGTCAAAACGGCCTTCGGCCCACTCACAAATGTCAAAACGACATTTGGTCCATTCATTTATATCAAAACGACCTTCGGTCGACTCATTCATGTCAAAATGGCCTTCGGCCCACTCACATATGTCAAAACGACCTTTGGTCCATTCATTTATATCAAAACGACCTTCGGTCGATTCATTCATGTCAAAACGGCCTTCGGCCTACTCATTCATGTCAAAACGGCCTTCGGCCCACTCACATATGTCAAAACGACCTTTGGTCCATTCATTTACATCAAAACGACCTTCGGTCCATTCATTTATATCAGAACGACCTTTGGTCCATTCATTTACATCAAAACGACCTTCGGTCCATTCATTTATATCAGAACGACCTTTGGTCCATTCATTTACATCAAAACGACCTTCGGTCCATTCATTTATATCAGAACGACCTTTGGTCCATTCATTTACATCAAAACGACCTTCGGTCCATTCATTTATATCAAAACGACCTTCGGTCGACTCATTCATGTCAAAACGGCCTTCGGCCTACTCATTCATGTCAAAACGGCCTTCGGCCTACTCATTCATGTCAAAACGGCCTTCGGCCTACTCATTCATGTCAAAACGGCCTTCGGCCTACTCATTCATGTCAAAACGGCCTTCGGCCTACTCATTCATGTCAAAACGGCCTTCGGCCTACTCATTCATGTCAAAACGGCCTTCGGCCTACTCATTCATGTCAAAACGGCCTTCGGCCTACTCATTCATGTCAAAACGGCCTTCGGCCTACTCATTCATGTCAAAACGGCCTTCGGCCTACTCATTCATGTCAAAACGGCCTTCGGCCTACTCATTCATGTCAAAACGGCCTTCGGCCTACTCATTCATGTCAAAACGGCCTTCGGCCTACTCATTCATGTCAAAACGGCCTTCGGCCTACTCATTCATGTCAAAACGGCCTTCGGCCTACTCATTCATGTCAAAACGGCCTTCGGCCTACTCATTCATGTCAAAACGGCCTTCGGCCTACTCATTCATGTCAAAACGGCCTTCGGCCTACTCATTCATGTCAAAACGGCCTTCGGATGAATTTATTATTAACTTCATTTTAATTTCTCAATGCAATATGGTCGAAGGAGTCACGCTAAGCTTTATAACAGTGGTCTTTGAAGGCTATAAAATTAGCCTAGATAAAAATAAATTAAAATTTGAGCATGAACTATGGTTGAATTGATTTCAGTTTGAATTAAAATTTCAACCTGTAAACATAATTTGTAATAGCCTTACCTCCACACTCTTCAGCAAAAGTCAGGCATTCTTCTACCAGGAAGAATTCTCCTCAAAAGAACAGTCCAAGTATATGCTGAAAAATCTTAACAAAAAAATAAATGATCGTTATCAACCCATTGCACAATACACACTTGTTTTCAGAAACAATCCCCCACTTAAACAACCTATCCATTGTAGCCAGTCCTCTCTGAACAGCAACCCATTAAAGCTCCACTTAGGACAACTCATTACATGCTCTTGATCACAAACAACCCTTGAACTTACAAGATCACAATTTCAAACTTATGAATTCAAGACCAAATGCTTACCTAGAGGCTCAATCTTCCAAACTATAGCAATTTCTTGAGTTTAATCCTCCAATTCTTCACAAATTTGAGCCAAACACCCAACTCTCCTCTTTTCCCTCTCTCTAGCCGACTCCCTTCTCTCTTTCTTGTGTTTAAGTCAGCCAAGAGGAATAACAAAGAGAGTATTTGAGTGTATATAGCCTCACTAAGTCACAATATAATAATATAGAGTAATTGGGCACTCATTCATTAATTTAATCGATTTAATCTGACCCGAATCAATTTTCAATTAAATTTCACCGTAGGTTCTAAAAATTATGCCAGTCACAATGGCGTAATCAATTTCGGGTTCTGTGGCCGATAAGGCCCTCAATTTAATTCCCGAAGCGGATTATTCAAACAGATATTCCTACGATGAACAGATAAAACTTCAAAATCATATATATTCGCATAATGGCACACAAAATCATATCAAAACATATAATCACATTGGCATTTGGGACCAATTAGCATAATACAGAGCAGGGGTATCACAAAGGATGTGCACTGCCCGCCAAGGATGAGGCAGTGCCGGCCATCAGTGAGGCACTGCCGGCCACTGGTGTGCCGCATCACCATTCTGCAACAGAGCTCAAGCCAGAGGAAAATTGAGGGTCTGCCAAGGATATGTTTGTACTATGCCCCTCCTTATCATCCTAAAACATCAAAGGAGTTGCACCATTGGATCCAACACCATCAATCAAGCATTTTGAATGCATGATGGCCAAAGATCCAACTTGTACACATTCAATAAATGCACACAACAAGACTCTAGGACCACTACCTTATTATGGATCATCAAAGGCAATGGAGACAAAGGGGGATTGGCTCACTTTCAACACTTTTGAGTATGAAATGGACCAATCCACCTTGTGTTCAATATAATGTCCGATTGAACACATGCAATGCACACATAACATGCTTATCTTGGCATGTTTTACTTGATTCAATTCTTATTTACACATTTTAAGTTACCAAACCATTCATTAACCGGTTAAGTCCAAGTGCTTGTCCTCTAATGGGAGAGGGGTTAATCAAAGGATGGTTTAAGACATGAGAGAGCTCATGCCTTTGGCTAGTAGAAACCCTAAAAAGAGAGTTAAAGCCATTGAGCATAAGCTTTATCTCATGTTTAAACACAACCTAAGGTTAACCAACCCTCAAAACAAATAGAAAAATAAAGAAATGAGGGAGGTTGTAGAATTCCAGTGCTGAAATGACATGAAACACAAGACTATAACATGCAAATAACTCATGTACAACATGTTAGAGACTTAAACATTAAAACTAGTGAAGAGCTTTACACTAGAACCATGCAACATCAAGCTCAAATGGCCAAACCAGCTCTGGATAGACCTCAAACATACCAAAACAAAGGCTAAAATGTGCTGAGATGGTAGCATGAAAAGCAAGAAAATCATGTTCATGTATTGGCTCACAAACAAGGCATAAAACACAACTCTCAAATGTAATGAAAGGGTGGGATATGTGAGAGTGTGACAATGATATATGCACTGAAATTACATGCTAAATGATGCCAAGGCATGCAAACAACACAAGCAAAGCATGCTAGAAGCCTTGACACACAAAGCTAGTGAGGCCAACTACACTACAGCTATACAAAGCAAAGCATATATGACCAAGACCACCCAAAACAGAGCTAGAGCATGCTAAATCAGTAGCAAGAATGTGCTGGAGTTGAGCTAACACATGCTAGAATGATAGGTTAAATCACCAAGTATGCTACGCTAGTAAGCATGATTGCACTACCAGTACAAAAAGCAAACAGCAAGTGCACCAACCAGCCAAAAACAGAGTTGAAGCATATCAAAACAAAGCCAAACACATGTTGAACTAAGCTTCAAAAAGGTAGAAAGGCATGCTCAACTATTAGGCCATCAATGCATGCAAACAAGATACAAGGAGGGGGGGCCACCCCCTCCTATTTTGGACCTCAAAATCAAGTTTCTATCTCTGAAAAACCATTGAATTTCAGTGGTAGAAAGGTCAAACAAAGGGTGTTTCAAAAGCTTAGAAAGATGGCTCAAAAAGCTTTACAAGCCAAAGAGCCGAGGGAGGAAACCATCCCCCTAACCACACAAGGCTTAAACCAACATTTTAAGACCTTAAAAATAGAACTTTTTAGAGGCTAAAATCAGCTTCAAAGTAGCATACAAAGGTGGCCAAGCAATGAACTAAAACAAAGCTTTAAAGAGGTAAATCCTTACCCTTGAAGCACAGCAGCAAAACAACAAAACTTCTGAGCTAAAACCACTCCAAGAAGCTCAAACAAAGCCTCCAAGAACCTCAGCTCCAAGGTGAAGGTGTGTGGTTAAGGGTGCTAGTGCAAATGTGTAGAGAATGCTCACTTTCAAGCACAAAATATATAGAGAGAGACGATTCTAGAGTGAGAGAGAGATATAGCTCAGCCAAATTTTTGTAACCCTTCGCATGCATATAGATAAGCTCTATATATAGAAGATACAAAGGCCCTTTGAAGAAATCCAACCATCCACGTGCAAGCAGATGGGCTCATCTGTGCAAACTGCTGTTAAAATATCTACAAAAATATCTACTAATGCATTGGTGGTCGGCCGGCCATCAGTGGTGGCCGACAGGGCCTCATTCATGGCCGCAGGGCCTATCAATTGCCGGTAGGGCAAAGCCCATGGCCGGCAGCCTTCCATGATGGCCGGCAGGCCATCAAAAGCATCACTATGCAAAGACTAACACATGGTCCAAATATGAGACAGAATGGAAACAGGGTTTGGAAAGATCAAACCTGGAGCATTCCGTCGCGGAAGTTGAGTACTCGACGAGCAATCAAACTTGTCGCTGGATGTACCTGCAAGAACATCCAAGTCTTGAGGACGGTTAAAAATGGGGTGTCTACAGGTCCACCTCTTCAGAGTACCAAGTATTGTCTGGCAAGTCTTCACCCTAATCCTCGTCAGTGTGGGCAAGATGCAAATCATTGTCTTCCCACCATATTCCTCCGGCAACTAACAAACAATTGTCCGGTTCCGCTCTACTTATTCTCTCAGCAGAAACATTTCCCACAGGGTGTTGAGCTATTCCAGCTTCCTATTTGTTTTGATCCCTTTCTCACACAAACCGCTTTAGTGCGGCTTTTTGCTCAGTATCCGTAGCACTCACGGCGCCCCGTTCTTGAGCTAAATTCTTGATACCGGTGCTCTCCGGCAATTTCCCCTTGTCCTCGGCCATTCCGGCCATTGCAGCTATTCTAGCTCCCTTTTCTTCGGGTTTTGGTTAACTTTTTTTCTCTTTGTCAGGCTCGTCACTAAGCCACCCGGAGTTGTCTGTCAACCCATTCAGATCGAACTAGTTGATCTGCACATCCCCTTGATCTTGTTCGTCATAGAACTGCAGATTGTCTAAGTCCTCTTCCAGCTTCGCTAGAGCATCCAAACCTTAGCTTGGGTCATCTTCACGAACCACATTAACCTCCACTGCCTTTGGCAATACCACTTCGGGTTTGGCTTGATCCACTGGCACAATATAACAGCACAGGTCATACATCCTCTCAGCTAAGTCCGTAGAGCTCTCACGCAATTGACTGCATTCTCTTCCAAGGCCAACTTCGCTTCCTCTACCATTGTGACCACCATGGGTTAAAGTTGTATAGTGAGAGTGTTCATCATGCACAAGTCAATGCTCTTAGGAATGAACACAGCCGATTTGGGTAGGTGAGAAGGGGTTATTTATACGCAGAGGTCACATAGGATAGCCAGTGTATGTATTAGATTTAGGTTCCGAGGTGGGGGAACTTAGTTTTGGGCTGGAAGAGGGTTGGTGGTCCCATTTGTCTTTTGGGGTGACGCTATCACCTTGTTGTCAATGAGATCTTGAATCTCATGATGCAGCATGTAGCATTGGTCGGCGTCGTGACCGTGCTGTTAGTGAAAAGCACAGTATTTGGCCGGGTTGTGTTTAGGTGGGAGTGGATTGGGTAATGGCCATTGTTTTAACGGCTTAAGATACCCCTTTTTTATTAGGACCCCTAGGGCTTTGGATAAAGGCATGTAGAGTCGGGTAAAGACCCTTTGAAATCGGGCCTGGCTGGTTCAGGTTTGTGGATTTGTATTGGCGAAAGGGTTAGCAGTTTTGGGTGTCATGGTGACGGCATTCACATCAGACGGCTGTGCAGAGGTGCTACTACTCGCGGTTGCATTGGAACTGCGTGCAAAAGGCCTCTTGGGCTGTTCCTCTTCATCAACGATCAACCCTTGTTTCATTGCATCTTTAATCTGAACCCCTATCTCGTGGAGCTCAACAAATGCAAATAATGGCAAAACTATCATCTTCTGCAATAATTTTCCTTGCAGGTTGCGGACCACCTTTCTGATTTGATCCTTCTCGGATGGCCTTATAATCATCATCGAGGCCTTAGCCCTCCACCGGGTCACAAAGTCTGAGAAGCCCTCCTTTGGCTCCTGACGAGTTGTTTTAACATCACGGGTTATGACCTCGATCTCGGTATTATAGTAGTACTGTGCGATGAAGGCCTCAGCCATTTCCTCCCAACTTCGTTTCACAGAGTCCTTGAGTTTTGTATACCAGATAGCCACTATCCCTGACAAGGTTCGGCCGAAAAGTGACAGCTTTTGAAGTCTGGTGAGGTCCATTGGCCGCAGAATATCTGAGAATAACCGCAAATGGACCATGGGATCCCCGGAGCCATCGAACCAGTCCATGTGTGGCATCTTGAATCTGTCCGGCAGAGTTACTGCGGAGTCTGTGTATCCATCCTCGATGTCAGGGATTGAGTTCACACCTTGTGCCCACTTGAAAAGGCACCTCAGTGGGGTCAACCTCAAATTCAAATGGTGCCTCAGTTTGGTATACTGGTGCCTTGGAGGTTTGCGGTGGGATCGGATCTACTGGAATGCCCAGACTCTCTTGGACATTGACAGTGACTCCGGGTGCTGGAATACCCGCAAGAGGTGCATGGAAAGCAGAAGCTGCTGCCTGTTGTGCTTGCTACTACTGCAATAACCTTAACTTGGTAGGCAGCATCTTGCTGCATGGTTTCTATGATCTGTTGGAGATGACGGAGCAAGTCTTCCATGCTAACCGGGGAATGTTGTGCCATTAGAACTGGCGAATAATCTCTCACTAGAGTGGAAGTAGAAGACTGAGCCTGATTAGGCACAGGTGACATAAAAGGTGCCTGCCGGACTGGTGAATTATGTCTAACCCTCCTTCGTCTCATAACCGATTAGAGCGAGGCTGTCTCCTAACAAGATCCCCGAATCTGTAAAGTCTTCTTACATGGGTCCAGAGTGCTTGGGGGGTAACAGAATCGTCCGAAGCAATTGTGATAAACTATCTTACAAAAAGAAATAAAGCAAAAAATAAAAGCAAAAATCAGAAACCTCACAGCACCTCAGCTCAGATGTGAACAAGACACGGCCGTAATCATAAGCTGTAGAACTGCACTCAACACTGATTTTTGCCCCCAAAAACTAATACCCAAACTTGCAACTGATACATACATTCCTATAGAGTTTCACTCTAAAAGCACATACCAGTTAAGTGAGAGTCAAAACAACCTTATGATGGAGTAGGGTTACCCTGTCCTAGTTTAGTCAACAACTAGGGTTAGCTATTCAAGCAAAATGATTTCACACAATCCTGCATTCGGGTAAGCAACCTGTCCTAGTTTGGAACAGTCTATATGGCTTTCGATATGCAACTAGGCCGATTGGTCAAAAAAGGTACCTCATCAAGACTATCTAATATACCTCTTACACCTAACACCAAGAAGTGAAAAGAGGATCAAACGGTACAACGGTAGTTCAGATCCAAGGGTTTTGTTCCCATCATGGCAGAGGCCGCAACCGATTAGCCTTTTAGCAAGCTTTTCCAAGCAAGCCTCCGGCAAACCGTTCAGGAATAACAGATGGCAAACACAATGACTTAGACGCACCAATGCAAATGCAAAGAAACACATAAGTGTAGATAAAATGTCATATCATGAGTTCGAGTCAAGTTCTCTAAAGCCCTACAGTTCGAACTCCCGCGGTTCGGAATCTAATCTCACAATTGCAATGTGAAATTGATAAACACCAAAGAGTCTAAATCCGACAAATCTTTCGAAAAATCGATTTTGAATTAAAAATACCAAAATTGGACTGCTTTGCCAGATATAGAGTCGCCACCTAAATATTTTATTTTTCAAAAAATTTAGGAAACCCATGACTCGTGCCAAAGGCTACGTGTTCGTCATAACCAAAGTTGTCTCGGCTCGGAAACTTAGGTACGAGAAAGGAAGGTCATGGATTGAGCACCCCCGCTCGCCTGATCAAAGATCGATCTCTACTAATCATTATATGAATTTTATGTACATTATGTGCTCTTGTTTCGGTTATTAAGCTAGTTTTACTATGTGATGCGCACAAGCAAGTATAGACTAGTTTGCCCAAATTGGAACAATTCAATTTCATGTTTGCTTTGTGAAAAGGGGTTGAATTTACCACCTCAAGTGGGCTTTGCGAATTTGCCACTCAACAAAGTGGGCTTAAAATTGTGAATTTCCACCAGACATAGTGGACTTAAACGCATATTCGTTGAATCGTTCCAATTCAAGCAACAAGCCTTCATCCACAGGGATTCAGGCAATTTAACAAGTAAACGTTTAGCATCATGGCAAGCATGCTAGTCATAGCAATCACTCACACTCATGCAAGTATGCTAAATTACCAAAAACTCACCTAGTACTCCAAGCGAAGAAGATATGAGTTAGAAAAATATACATAATCCCTAACTATACAAAATGTCTAATGCAACACATGCAATATGCAATTACTAGGCTCGGCTACTAATATGGCATATGAATTAGTTCAAGACAGGCGGTCTAAACACGTATTCAATGAAGTAATTGAAACGACAATGCAATTTGAATGATGCGCCGAGCCTTGGTGCATGCAAGACAAGATGAATCGATGCAAGCATAAGGTATACTAATTGAAACACGTCCCTAATCTAACCATCAAAAGCGATTAAATAAAAGGAAGCAAGACGTAGGGTTGAAAGACATACACATTATTACATTTTGCTCTCACGACGAAGAGTCCGAATGAATAAAGAAAAACTAACCAGCAACTAATTAAGGCTAAGCTAATTAAGCTAATTATTACAAATCAAGTGAATAACTGTAGACCGTCCGAACTCGCTCCGCGCGCCCCCTTTCGGAGAGGGTGCGAATTGGGTTCTAGCTACTACAGTTCGGACTCCTGTCACGGTTCTGAATCTAATCTCACAAAGTGCAATGTAAGAATGATAAATCACCAAAGAGTCCAAATCGGGCAAATCGTTTTGGAAAATCGATTTTAATCAAAAAGCACCAAACATGGACTGCTTTGCCAGATTTCAGAGTCGCCAACTAAATATTTTATTTTGGGAAAATTTAAGAAACCCTAACTCGTGCCTAAGGCCACGTATCCGTCATCACCAAAGTTGCCTCGGCTCGGGAACTTGGGAACGAGAGGGGCAGGTCCTGAAATGACCACCCCCCCTCGCTCGATCAAAGATCGGCCTCTACTAACATGATATGTTATTTTTGAAAACACATGTGTTCTTGTTCCGGTTTATTAGCTAACTTACTATGTGATGTGCACAGCATACAAGTATAGACTAAATCGCTCAATTTGGAACAAAACATCTCATGTTTGTTTTTCGAAAATGGTTTGAAGTTGCTACCCTCTAATAGGCTAAAGCGCGGATTTGCCACCCTCAAGTGGGCTTAAAACATGATTTGCCACAAACAAGTGGGCTTAAAACGTACATTTTGATGAATTGTTTCAATTCAAGCAATGAAGCCTTCATCCACAGGCATTCATACAGTTAAGCACTTAAGTAGATAGCCTCATGGCAAACATGCTATCATGGCAATCATTTACACACATGCAAGTATGCTAAAGCATAAACACTTACAGTGTACTCCGAACCAAAACAGGAAACTAGTTAGTAATCAATATATGATGCTAGCTATGAACTTATGCCTAATGCAACACATGCAAAATGCAACTAAAATAGGCTCGGCTAGCTAAGATGGCATATGAATGCAACACTTGATAACATACTTTGAAACACGTATTCAAGTAAATGTATTGAAATACAATACAGTTTGAATGATGTGTCGAGCCCGGTACATGCAATACGAATGAATGATGCACGCATGCAAAGCATAAGTATGCTAATTGAAACATGCCCTAAAACTAACCATCAAAAGCTGGTAAATAAAAGGGAGAAAGACGTGGGGTTGGAAGACATGCACACACATACACGCTTATTACAACATTGTGCCCCATCGACGAAGGGTCCGAATAATAAGCTAACTAGCTACGCTAATTAAACTTTATTACAAACCAAAACTAATTAACTATTCCTAGTTAACTAATTATTACAAAACAAATCGATTAATTAAGCACATTAACAAATTAAGTACAAAATCGACGAATTAGCTAACTAAGTAAAGCAGCTAAAGCAGTTAAAAGAGGTCCTCCGGGCGAGGGGTGCATGCATGCTCGATTGCCTCGCTCGGATATCCATTGCTATGCCCAGAATTGTCTCTGTTTGCATTAGATTTGATCTCTGAAAAGTTGCACAATCTCCAGAATGCTTTTTCTCCAACACAGGGACCCTCTAGTGGGCTACCGACCAGAAAAGGGGGCTGTAGACCAGAAAAATTGGTTGTGGACCAGAAAAAGTGGTTGGTCGACCACCTCTACTGGTCAGCCGACTAGAAAATTTTCCAAGCTCCAGCTTTGCTGCAACAGAGAACAACAAGGGGCATAATAGTGTATTTGCAAGATATGTGTGCACAACCACCATCCCTATCACTTCTCAAGCTCAAGGGAGTACGCTACTCGACTCTCAGGCCACCAACCGAACATCGCAATGCACGATGGCCGAGAAGCCAAGTTTGCACAAGTCAATGTCAATGAATGCACAAATAACACATAAAGGCCTCCACCTCTATCATGCTTGATCAAGAAGGTCGGCGACCAAGAAATGCTACACGTTTCATGGCTTTAAGTATGAAACACGCGACATTCCTCGTGTTTGGATTAACATCCGATCCAAACACGATGCAAAACATACGACATGCCTATCTATCAATGCTAAAGTGACATGCGCAAGACTCTACCATGTAAGCAATGCATGCAAGACATGTCTAGAGACCTAAGGCATCAAAGCTAATGAAGTACATTACTCATGAGGCATGCACTACAATGCTCAATGAACTAAACCAAACCTAAACAGCCCTCGTGCATGCCAAAACAGTGGCTGAGATGTTCTGAAATGCTAGCATGAAAGACAAGAACAAGATGCTCATGCATTAGCTCTCCAATAAGGCATAAAGGCATAACTCTTAAACATAATTAAAGAGTGATAAACATGAGAGTATGACACATATATATGCTCTGAAATTGCGTGAGAAATGATGCCATATCACACAAATAACACAAACAAGGCATGTTAGAGGGCCAAGAGCGTAAGGCTAGTTAAGAGCATCACATGAGGCGTGCAATACATAGCACAACTAAGCAAACCAGCTCTGGACAGAGCTCAAACATGCCAAGTTAAGGGCCAAGAACATGCTGAAATGGAGCCCAAGAGCTTAGACAAGCATGCATGCAAATTGGCTCATGATTAAGGCATAAAGCATAACCCTCCAAAGCATTGAAAGAGTGATACACACGAGGGTATGACAGTGAAACATACTCTGAAATCATATATCAAATGATGCTATATCATGTAAATAGCCCAAGCAATGCATGCTAGTGGACCCAAAACACAAAGCTGGTGGAAAGGCTTTACACTATGGCTATACAAAGCAAAGCATACATGATCAAGACCACCCAAATCAGACCTAAAGCATGTGAAATCATGGCAAAAAGCATGCTGAAATAGAGCCAAAACAAGCTAGAACCATAGGCCAAAGTAGCAAGCATGCTAGGCTAGTGAGTGGAATTGCACTACAAGTCCAAAGAGCATGCAAGAGGTAACCAAACCAACCCCAAACAGAGCTATGTCATGGCAAAATGAGGTCTGAAACATGCTAAGATAGGGCCCCAAGAAGGTAGAAAAACATGCTAACTTGATAAGCCAATAACACATGCAAACAAGATACAAAATGGGAGGGGGGGACCACCCCCACCTATTTTGGACTTCAAAACATGGTTTCTACCACTGAAATTCCTCTGAGTTTCAGTGGTAGAAAGGCAAGAGGTAACCAAACCAACCCCAAACAGAGCTATGTCATGGCAAAATGAGGTCTGAAACATGCTAAGATAGGGCCCCAAGAAGGTAGAAAAACATGCTAACTTGACAAGCCAATAACACATGCAAACAAGATACAAAAGGGGAGGGGGGGCCACCCCCACCTATTTTGGACTTCAAAACATGGTTTCTACCACTGAAATTCCTCTGAGTTTCAGTGGTAGAAAGTCCAAATAAATGGTGCCTCCAAGGCTTTAAAAGAAGGCACCAACCTCAAGCAAATAAGGCACACAAGAGGGTGAAACACCCCCAACACCAAAGAGGCCTTAAATAATCTTTCTTAACACTTAAAATCAAAGCTTTTTACTGTTGAAGGTTAAGCCAAAAGAAGCATGCAAAGGTGGCTAAGCCATTAATCAAAGCAAAACTTAAAAGGGGTATATGCTTACCCTTGAAGACCTTGAAGAACAGCAGTAAGCTAGCAACCTTTCTGAGCTAAAACCAGTCCCAAGACTTCAAACCAAGCTCCAATCAACCTTAGCTTCAAAGTTATGGTGTTTGACTATGTGTTTATGTGCAAAAGTGTGAAGAAATAGCACTTCTAAGCACAAACTAGCACAAATATAGAGAGAGAGGGAGAATTATAGAGAGAGAGAGAGGGATATGTTTAGCCCTAATCCAGATTTTTCAACCTTGAACAAGAGGGAGGAAGCTCCCTTATATAGAATTCATGCCTCAAGCTTGTTAGACACGCTAGAGGCTTGGTGCAATCCCTCCATACACGTGTATGGAGGATGCCTTCTGTGCCCAACAGCTGGCACAACTGGCAAGGAAAATATCTGCAGAAAGTGCAGAAAGGCCGCCGACCAGTTAAAGTGGTCGACCGACCACTCCTCCTAGTCGACCGACCACCAAAAGTGGTCTACAGGGAATAAAACTGGTCGGCAAGGGAGGAAGAGGGTCTACAAAGAGAGTAGAAGGTGGTGGCAGGCTGTCGACCACCTTAGGTGGTCCACAGACCACCCACCCCAGCTGGCCGACCACTAAAATTGGCTGGCAGAGAAGAAAAGTGGTCTATAAGGGGGGAAACTAGTCTACACCCCTGTTCCACCCTCCAGGCAAAGGGTAACAAGGTTTGGTTCAAAAACAAACCAAAAAGAAGAAAGACAAGAGTCTACAAGGCAAGGCACTTAGCCGGAAGCCCCGAAAACTAGTCTACGGGCCACGACAAGTGGTCTACGAGGGAAAAGTAGCCTGCGGCTACAAAAGGTGGCCTACAGGCCTCTGTCTCCCTCTAGGCAAAAGCAGCAAGGCATGGTCCAAAAACCAGGCCAAGAGGAGAAAATTAAGAGGTCCCGAGACAAGGCGCTCAGCTGAAGGCTCCGGAAACTCAAAACGAGCACAAATATGCACAATCACCGAGTGCACAAACGATGACGTCTGAGTCTTAAGGTCGGTCAAAAATGGGGTGTCTACAGTTGCCCCTCTTTGACAGAACTCAAAAGTCATGAAATGACGGGAGTGGATGTCAAAGCCCAGAGACGACCCATTTTTGCCAAGGCCGAAGACTTAGGCAAACAAGTAAGATAACAAAGAGATGCGCCCACACCGAACTACATTTCATGCAGAAAGGATGTAAGAAAACTATGCAATCTTAGCGAATACAATGAGCATGTGCGATAGATACACAAAGAGAACGTGTGATAGATACACAAAGTGAGCATGTGTGATAGATACACAAAGGTAAACGAAGTGTGGTAGATACATTAAGCGAACGTGTGATAGATACACAAAGTGAGCATGTGTGATAGATACACAAAGCGAACATGTGATAGATACACAAAGTGAGCATGTGTGATAGATACACAAAGCGAACGTGTGATAGATACACAAAGTGAACAAAGTGTGATAGATACACAAAGTGAGCATGTGTGATAGATACACAAAGTGAGCATGTGTGATAGATACACAAAGGTGAACGAAGTGTGGTAGATACACTAAGCGAACGTGTGATAGATACACAAAGTGAGCATATGTGATAGATACACAAAGCGAATGTGTGATAGATACACAAAGTGAGCATGTGTGATAGATACGCAAAGCGAACGTGTGATAGATACACAAAGTGAACAAAGTGTGATAGATACACAAAGTGAGCATGTGTTATAGATACACAAAAGTGAACGAAGTGTGGTAGATACACTAAGTGAGCATGTGTGATAGATACACAAATGTGAACGAAGTGTGGTAGATACACTAAGTGAGCATGTGTGATAGATACACAAAGCGAACGTGTGATAGATACACAAAGTGAACAGAGTGTGATAGATACACAAAGGTGAACGAAGTGTGGTAGATACACTAAGTGAGCATGTGTGATTGATACACAAAGTGAACATGTGTGATAGATACACAAAAGTGAACAAAGTGTGATAGATACACTAAGTGGACAATCTTAAACGAAACTTCCCTGAATGAACCGCACATCCAATATCGCCTGGTTGTGCCAGGCTCAAATGAATCGTACATACAATATCGTGCCTGCATAAGAAAGAAACTCAACAGGTACAATATAATAGACACACATGCTCAATGTTACATCAAGATACAATTCCAACACGAGATAAACGCGTGCATATACAATGCAAGTGAAAAGGTGCATAGCAATGCAAGTGAAAAGTGCATATCAATGTAAGTGAAAAGTGCATAGTAATGCCACGCAGCATACACATTCTGTGCACAATAACAATGCATTTTCAGTGCAACATCAACAACATATTTGAAGAAAAATGTCGCATAAGGAAATACACGCCTTAACGAGACTAATTCAAACGCAACCTCCAATTTACCTCTCGGAGGGGTCACAATGTACTTAAAAAAGGATACACGTAGCTCCTGGCGAGTGACGATGAGCCGCGCATCGAAGACGTGAATCGAGGATCCCGCGGGACATTTTGAGCCGAAAATAGTGAACTTTTCTAGCACTTTCTCGAGAGCCAAGGACTCCAAACAACATAAAAACACACAGAGAGTACAATGGGACCCTGAAGACCACCCTGGAGGGCTGCCAACCACCAAAACCATCTATAGACCACCTGTAGACCACCTAGGTGGTCGGTCGACCTGAAAACTGGTTGGTCAACCAGTTTAGTAAATCCAGGGCAGTTTCGACTTTTGAGGTTTAGCTCTTTAAATACACAACTTCAAAACACAAATGCTCACACACACAAGGTCGAAAATCATTCCTTTCCTTCCTAGACCCTTTTCCCTCTCAAATCTGGGCTTTGCACGCATTTTCCAACGTCCCACGCGAAGTTGACTCACTAAGATCTTCTGATTTCCTTCACTTTGAACCGATCAGAATTTATTTTCGGAGCTTCTTTCTCCATTTTCACCACTTGAGGTATGTTTCTCTTGAAGTTTAACACCTTTTCCCGGGTTTTGACTTTTTCTCTTCCCTAGAGTTGACTTTTGTTTACTTTTGGCAATTTTAGCTCATTTCGCTCATTTTTGCTCATTTTGCACCTTCTTTTCAGATCGCTGGCGATGCCGCATACGACGAGGGTCCTCCGGGGATGGAGTAGGAGCCCGACATCATTCCGCTGCCGCCTAGGATCTGGCCCTTCGACCCTACGACGTACCATCCCCAGGAGCACATCTTACCACCCAACACTTTTCATCATTTTACAAACTTTACGCGACGAGCACCCGCGGACTTGCTACTATGGGAGTCGGAGTCTCACCTGTCTCACTACGCGCCCAAGGTGCATACTGCACTCTTACATTTTCTGCGATGTATTTTGCATTTCTTACACACTTCATCCTTTCGCTCTGTATTTTATCTGCTCGTTCTGAACACATTTACATACACAGCACTTCTGCTCATTCGAACACAACTCACACATTGCATTTCTCCTCATTCTGAACACAACTTACACACCGTATTTCTGCTCATTCTGAACACAGCTCACATACTGCATTTCTGCTCATTCTGAACACAGCTCACACACTGTATTTCTGCTCATTCTGAACATAACTCACATTGTATTTCTACTCATTCTGAACACAGGTAGCTTCCCATTTTACCCGAGGATATGGGTCGATTATAGCGAGGGAGTGGTACGTGGAGCTTCCAGACGGTGTTCGACAGATTGTTGATAAGGCAGGGTTCGGCCCATTTTGTATGGGGTTATCGCGTCTTGCGGCTAGTAGGACCCTCCTGGGTGCGCTGGTAGAGAGATGGTGGGACACCACCAACTCCTTCCATTTTTTAGCTACCGGGGACATAACGATGACCCCATACGACTTTACTATATTGAGGGGCCTCGATGTGGGAGGTTGGCCGATCCCATATGACTCCGATATGGGTGGGTGGGAGGCAGCCTGGACTTATCTACTCGGAGTCCATCCGCTGATCTATCGATCATCAGGCACAGTCAAATACACCTGGTTCACAGAGCAGTACAGAAGGACTGTTCCAGAGACTGTTGAGGCCACGGAATAGTACGCCTGGGGATTCCTGATGTTCCTTCTTGGCACCACATTGTTCTCCGATAAGGGGAACATGGTCGGGCTACATCTTCTGAGTGCTCTAGTAGACCTATCCCAGGTTCGGCACTTCGATTGAGGCGGCGCTGGCCTTGCTACCCTTTATTGCTATATGAGCTCGACATTTAGCAGGTGCGGGAACATAGTAGGCGGCTATTGGAGAACCTGGGAGGTACATTCTGCCCTTTTGATTTACATATCTGCTTTTCATTACCTGTACACTGCACACTCTACACATTGCACACATTACGTCCCATACTTTGCATTCCACACCTCGCATTCTGCATTCTGCATTCTGCATTTTATGTATTCTCATTACCACTATCTTGCCTTTCACAGCTATGGGTATGCGCCTATTTCCTGACGCTTTCTCCTGATCCGGAGGTTGAGGCACCACTTAAGGTGTCGTACTCGCGTAGATTTGAGGGTCGATGCCGGCCCAGACCCCGAGAGACCTTGCCATATCTCAGGCATTATTTTGACACAGTACGGGCGACCGACGTAATCCAGGACTCTTAGTTCTTCATGCTTTCAACTTCGGTTCATCTTGTATATCTATGACAACTAATCAATTCATGCACTTGCTATCCGCAGATCACCTGGCAGCCTTGGGTAGCGATGTCAGGGTTTTCTCGGTTCCAATTTACTGGGGCATGGGGTGCCTCCCGATCTCGGATTCTGTTTGAGGGACCAGTTGGCAGAGCCTAGTTTCTCGGGGAGCGCTTCATGCGCCAGACACTAGGCCATCTCGTTCAGGAGATCCCTTCATCTCCTCCATCAGACATGTGCACCACAGAGGGTGACGTCCAAGTCTTGAGGACGGTCAAAAATGGGGTGTCTACATCAGCGACCTAATGCAGGGTGCTGACGCAGTTCTTTTCCTGGAGGAGGGGGAGTACGCGACATACCTCCGCACATACCTGATGCCCCCGCTGGCAAGTGTTCGTGCCCCATGAAGAGAGCTGCTGACATTCCCTCATCGAGCCGTGCCCGAGCTACAGGCATCCCCTCGACTAGCAGGGCCAGCACATCGAGAGGTAGGGCTAGGGGGATGCCTCCCACTAGGCAGTGTGCTGGATGGCCAGATCCTCTGACCGAGCTGACTGGTTGGCGGTATAGGACGCCTTATCAGATTCCGCTTGAGTCTCCATCACCAGATCATCGATATGTCAGGGCCCCTGACTCAGCATCGGTATGCTTCACAGCTTTCATCTATCATTCAGATATTTAGACATTCACTGTTGACTTGAACTTGCATCTGCAGCCTTCCACAGGATATGTTGAGGGGTTGCTCGAGGCAATGGCCTCACTCGAGTTTATGGTTTTGAGGAGAGAGACGATGTTGTACTCCCATGGCATTCCAGTTCTTTTCAATTTCCTTGTATTTATCATACTTCTAATGACATACCAAAACTGCACACTTCATTGCACTGATTCACTGTATGCATAGATCAGATCTGACGCGACATACTGCATGCACATACTATATCTGACTTCTGTACACATTCTGCATACTGCATTTGTACTTGATGCTTGCTGATAAATTCAAACTGTCTTTTCAAGTCACACCCTCGTGGATAGGACCCTTTGAGCCTTCTCGAGCGGCAGAGAGAGGGATTCCGGTACGTGGCCGAGGGAGACATCGGGCGCCTGTCAAACGTGATGACGAGTCCAGTGAGGAAGAGGAGCCAGCGAACCCTCAGTTAGAGACATCCGAGGGCGGAGGTGACGGCACCGGCACCGGCTCAGGTTCTGATGGTGGTGATGATGCCGAGAGGGGGTCCGAGGATGAGAGCGGGGATGGCTTTGGTTCAGACAGCGGTGCTGATGATGACGATGCCCCAGAGTCCTCTCAGACGGGGAAGAGGGCAAAAAGGACCTCTCAGTCTTGAGTTGGATAGCACCGATGTAGACGTTTTGGTTTTGCTTTATTTCTCTTTGTTCTTTAGTTTTTGCACATTGTACAGCCTTAGGCAGTTTTATTTTCTTCAAAACTTGTACCTTGTTGTAAAAAGAAACCATGATGGAATGAAAACAGCTTTTTGGTTCAAAAGTGTTGCATTTTATATTCTGAGCATTGCATCGCATCACACAGCATGAAAATGAGATTGACGAAAATTGAACATTCGTGCATTGCCAAGTCAGGTAGTAAACCAACGTAACAAACAAAACAACTTAAAGAACAATTCGATAAACGAATTATAACAACTCGATAAGCAAGGAGCAATAACTCGATAAGCAAATGCGTATTGGACAAACAAAACAATAGGACACATCTAAATCAGAAATAAACTTAGACCTTCAGCATTCTTAGCACATAGGAAGGCTAGGGACTCTCTGCTGAAGACAAGAAGTAGTTGTAGACCACTTTATGCTCATTGCCAACCAGTTTAATGGATTGTCGACCAGAAAAGTGGTTGGTCGACCCAACAAAGTGGTATGTCGACCAGAAAATGTGGTCGGTCAACCAGTTACTCAGGGGAATCTTCAGATTTTGCCACATGTCCTCCACTAGTGCCTTATCTTCTATAAGAGTTCCAGCTTCGTGACTCCTTCATTTAAACTCCATTTTTTTCCCAAATGGAAGCATTTCTTGTCCAAAACCTCACAAATTGGATTGCAAACTTGGATGGCTCAGAAAAGCTGAATTTCTGGGGCTTCAGAATAAATGCACTATTCACGCTGAGCCGCACCCCGCTGCATTTTTCATTCCTTCATGCCGCGGCTAGGTGTTGGAATCCGGTAACTCATGTTTTTAGCTTTGGCGGACAAGAGATGTGTCCTACTTTCGAAGATTTCCAGGCTTTGATGGAATCTCAGCGCGATAAAGAGATCTTGCCCCAATTCCACTTCGGCCACATCCAAGCCTTAGGACGGATGTGCGGGCTCACTTTGCATGACGCTCGGTCTTTGATTCGCGACGGAGAACTGGACATTTCGAGCTTGATTCGTCAATTTTCTGATGCCGATGACTGTGGCGATCATCACTGACAGGGTTTTCGGCGACATGCACTTTGCTTGTGCATGTTGTCTCATTTTTTGCTTGCCCCAGGCTCCGGAGGGTCTAGCGTCCATTTGATTGAGGTTGCCCAAGGCTTAAAGGAGGGCAAGAGCTGCATTGCCATGACACTAGCTGAGACACTGATGGGTTTGGATGCCTTCCATCGCCGAGAGACGACTAGATTCGCGGGGAGTCCACTACTGCTGCAGGTAATGTTTCCTTCCCTACTTATATGTATTTCTCACATCACTCAGCCCTCAGGCTCGGTTTTTCTCTCAAAATCATTTTCTCACTTTTCTCTCCACGTACACCTCTCTATTCTTTAATCTCTCATTTTTCATCCCTCCCCAGATATGGTTGATGGACAAGTTAAAAGTAGTGGACTCATGCCCAACATATTCAGCACGTAACTATTTCTTCCGGCAATGTGTAGTTGATGCCCCAGATGAGGGATGGTGGTGCGAATGGATATGCAGCATGTCCGCTGTCAACATTGCTTGTCGCTGCCCCTAGCTTAATCTACCGGCGATGTGCAACAGTATGTCTCGCCAGCCCAGGATTCAGCTGATTGGCCTGACACACTGTGTCTTTTACTTCCCGTTCCGATTCCGGCGCCAATTTGGGCATGATCAGACTTGTCCGAAAGAAGGGATAGAGTACCCTGTCGCATTTCTAGTACGAGGCACACAGCTAGCTCTGTATGCCACAGCATGGAGGACGAGAGAGCTTCTGGCCGCCGCTCCCACTTTCAGTTGCACCCTCTCTGATGAGTGCATAGCTTGGCTCAATGAA
>NW_021025187.1:1279296-1368907 GCF_004153795.1 Camellia sinensis
TGTTGGTGGCTGGACTTCAGGTATTTATCTTATACGTATCCCGAAGATGGGAATCAAGCCTTACGTAGTTCGGCTTGGGTTCACTCGTGTATTAACACTCTCCTTTTGCGCTCTAACTTTTGCCAAGGCCGCACTTCTGAGTTTTCAACCTTGCGCGCTCAGTTTTTATTATTTCAAATTTTCTGTGCTCTAACTTTTGCCTAGGTCGCCTTTTCGGGTTTTCGGCCTAACGAGCCACTCAGGGATAGTATTTCTTTAACTTCTCTATGTTGATTGGCTAGGAGAACTCAAGGCCATCTAAATCCATCATAATGATAGCTCTACCAGACCAGATAGACATAATGATGTAAGGGCCAGTCCAATTGGGTCTGAACTTGCCCCTAGGGTCGTGGATGGGAGCTCGGTTGTCTTTGAGCACTAGATCCCCCTCTTTCAAATTCCTGGACTTAACCTTCTTATTGAAAGCCCTAGCAATTCTTCGTTGATAACCCTGGACGTGATATAGTGCTTTCAGCCTTCTTTCATCAAAGAACATGAGTTCTTCGAACATGTTTTGCTGCCAATCTGCCTCGGCTATCTAACACTCAGCCAATACCCATAATGACGGAACCTCAACATCGATAGGCAGAACAGCCTCCATCCCATAAACCAAGGACTATGGAGTTGCCCCAGTAGAAGTTCGAATTGAAGTCCGGTAGCCCCAAAGAGCAAATGGCAGCTTATCTGGCAAGTCCCTGTAGGTTTCCACCATCTTCTGTAGAATGTGCTTGATGTTCTTGTTGGCGGCCTCAATTGCTTCGTTGGTTTGCGGCCGGTATGTAGATGACTTATGAAAAGTCACGTTGTATTTTTCGAACAAGTCGATCACCTCCTTCTTGAAGTGGGAACCATTATCCGAAATAATCTCATTCGGGACCCCGTAACGACAGATAATGTTGTTCCTGATGAACTTAGCGACATGCGATGCCTTCAACACCCGTAAGATTGGGCCTCAACCCACTTCGTGAAGTAGTCTATCGCTACCAGAATGTACTCATGCCCGTTGGACCCCATCGGAGTGACAGCCCCAATTACATCAATCCCCCAGACTGAAAACGGCCACGGTGAAGTCATGTTGTACAGTTTCGACGACGAAATGTTCATGCGGTTTGCATGGATCTGACATTTGTGGCATCACTGGACAAAGCCAATACAATCCTCCTCCATGGTTGACCAATAATAACCCTGTCTAAGGATCTTCCGGGCTAGTGTAAACGCGCCCTTGGGCCTCATGCTACAGTTCGGACTCGATTTGTGTCAGTTCTTAATCTGATCTCACAATGTGCAATGTGAGATTGATAAATCACCAAAGAGTCCAAATCCGGCAAATCATTTTGGAAAACAGATTTTTGTAAAGAAGTGCCAAACATGGACTGCTTTGCCAAATACAGAGTCGCCACCTAAATATTTTTTATGAGAGAATTTAGAAAACCCTGACTCGTTTGCCTAAGGCCACATGTCCGTCATCACCAAAGTTGCCTCGGCTCGGGAACTTGGGTATGATCGGGGAAGGTCAACTATGAGCACCCCCTCTTGCCCGATCCGAAGATCGGCCTCTACTAACCATGATATCTAATTTTCAAAACGTTATGCATTCTTATTCTGATTAATTAGCCTAGAATTACTATGCGCGCAGCAAAACAAGTATAGACTAGATCGCCTAATTTGGAACAGAGCATTGCATATCCGTTTGTTTGGAAAATGGTTTGAAATTTGCTACTCACGAGTAGGCTAAAACACGGATTTCAATGAGTTGTTCCAACTCAAGCAATCCAACCTTCACCCACAGGCATTCAAGCAGTAATATCATGTAAGCATATAGCCGCATGGTAAGCATGCTGTCATGTTAACATTCACACTCATGCGAGATGCTAAAGCATAAATACTTACATCATACTCCGTGCCAACACAATGAACTAGTTAGTAATCATGTATGATCCTAGTTCATGTTAAAATGGCTAATGCATCGCATACAGAATGTCACTAGGATAGGCTCGGCTAATCTATGGATGGCATGTGAAATGCGACAGATGGCATGTATTCAAGTTAGATTTGAAATACTTATGAAATTAACATAACGCGCCGAGCCCGGTGCATGCAATACTGATGAATGATACATGCATGCATAGCATAAGGTATGCTAAAGTAAATATGCCTTAATACTAACCATCAAAAGCAGGTAAGTAAAAGGGAGAAAAAAGTGGGGATTGGAAGACATGCACACACGCACCCACACTTATTATAAATTCACCCTCGCTCGGAGGGACCAAAAGAATATACAAATTAATTAACCTATAAGCTAATTAAATATTACAAACAATTAACTAGTTAAGCAAATTAACTAAGCTAATTAAGCAATAAGAATCAGCCTCAGGAAGAAGGTCCAATGCATACGCGCTCGGTTTCGCTTGGAAATCTGCCACCATGCACAAGTTGCCTCCTGTTTTCCCTGCTCTGCTCCTCTGAAAATGGCACAATTCCCAATGAACACTCTCTGGAGATTGTGGAACACCACCGGCCAAGAGGAATGGTCACCGGCCATGGCAGGGTGGTCATCGACCATTTATGGAGCTATCGGCCATCCATAAATGGTCGATTGGCACTTGGTGTAGTCGACCGGCCAAAGCTTCCTGCAGAACCTGTTTTGACAGCAGCAGAGGACAAAATATGGCATGGCAATGCATTCCAAGAAAATGTGTGCACCAACACACCCCATATCACGTTTGTGACTCAAAGGAGCATGGTACTCGATTCTCGGACCACCAATCGCACATTTCAATGCGTGATGGCCCAAGGAACCAAGTTGTGCATTTTCAATGTAGAATAAAATGCACATAAACAAACATTGCCCTCAACCTCTATCATACTCAATTCAAGAGGCAAAGCATGCATGCCAATGCAATACAACCTAGGCACGTGAGCTAGTATGCAACATGAGCATGCAAATGAACATGCAAGGATGCAACTAACAAGCATGCAAAGTGTAATGTCAACAAGCATGGAACAAGGCCAAATATGCAACAATGCATAAGGCAAGCATGCAACATATGCAAAGGATGGTCTTAAACTAATTTAGGCAGCCTTCAAACAAGTCCAAAACATTGGCCAAAAGCTAGGAGGATGGGGCCAAATACACATACAAGCATGCATGCAAATGGACCAACACTTAAGCATCAAAGAGACAACTTTTAAGCACACTTAAAAGAAGATAAACATGGACACATAGCATGCATAGAAAGCTCTGAAAATCATGTTATAAAGGTGCCAAACCAAGTAAACGAAACAAGCTAAACATGCAACAATGGTCCAAGATTCAAGGAAAACCTAAGAGGGCTTAAACCATGGCTAAGTCAAACAAGCCTCACAAGGCTAAAAGGACTTAAAACAGGTCCAAGGCAGACCTAAACAAAGCTGAGGACACACCTAGATGGCATCTAAGTGGTCTAAACATGCAAGCATACAAAAGAGGCCACACATGGAGCATAAGATGACAACCTTGTAAAGCATTAAAGGGACATCCAATGCAAGCATACAAGCATACCATGAGGACTGAAATGATACTATAAGTAGTGCCAAACCACTGAAATGATGCAAGGATGGCATGCTAGAGGGGTCACTGCTCAAAGCATACAAGAGAGTTTGCATGGTAGCTATACAAAGCAAAGCATGGATGACTCAAATAACAAAAAAAAGTCCCTTAGCATACTAAAACAAGCATAAAAGCTTCACAAAGCTAGGCCGAAATCATGCAAGAACAAGGGTTAAAACCTAAAGCATGTTAAGGTAAAAATATGGCATTACAAGACATGTATGCAAGGCAAGCATGGTGTGTCTAAACCAAGCAAAAACAGAGGTAATATATGGCAATATAAGCACAAAAACAGCTAAGACATGGCCATCATACACTTCAACAAGATGCTCACACATGAGGCAAAAATGGCCCTTTTCAAAGACAACAAGGAGGGGGGTGGCCCTCTCCTTCTTAGGACCTTAAGACACCATCCTCACCACTGAAATCCCTCAATATTTTAGTGGTGAGGAGGCCCAAACAAAGTGGTCCCGGAGCTCACCAAAATAGCACAAAAATAGGGCCAAACAAGGCCTAAGAGGGGTCAAACACCCCCAAACGACAAAGCAACCTTAAACAACTATGTTAAGCACTCAAAATAAAGACTTTTATTTGTTATATACAAAGTCTAAAAACAATTGCAAGATTGGTTAAAAAGCTATGGAAAAATGGGGAATAAAGGGTGAAGTTCTTACCCTTGATGACCCTCGTCACAAACAATGTTCCAGTTGGTTCTTCAAGCTTGAATCCACTCAAGAACACCAAAAACAGCTCTCTGGCCCCTCAGAAACCAAGAGAAGGTGTAACTCTATGTGTTTGTGTGCAATAGTAAGACTAAAACACCTTAAGGCAAAAGAGAGAGAGATATACAGATAGAATAGCTACAACTATGAACTAACCCTAACTCAGAGCTCCCTCTATATTTTTTTTTTGTGTAACCCTAATGGAGGGAGAAGAGGCTCCCTCTTATAGAGCTCACTCTTGCAAAGCTTCTCAAGTAAGCTAGTCAAGAGGGAGATCCCTCCATACACGTGTATGGAGGGGAGCAAAATGGGTGCCAGCTATCACAGCTGGCCCAAAATATCTGCCAAAAGCAGATGCATAGTGGTCAGCCAGCCAAAAATGTAATTTGACCAAAATAGATGGCCGACCGACCATCTAGAGTGTCGACCGACCAAATATTTGGCTGATGGCAACAAAACCCAGCCGGTGGCCTCAAGCCATGGCCGGTGGAATGAGGGGACGTCCCAAAAGCCATTCCCTGCCCTCCAAAGCAAAAACACAAGTGTTTTGTGCAAAACCAGACACTAAACGGTCGAGTCGGGAACTCAAGACGAACACAAACATGGATGATCACCGAGTGTTCAAACGGTGACGTCCAAGTCTTGAGGATGGTCAAAAATGGGGTGTCTACAGCTAGCATCACCCCGCTCATGTGCACTCCGCACTCTTCTTCATGGATGGCCTCCATCAGGCGCTTGGATTCTTCAGCATCAACGCATAGCTTATGCATCCTGAGATGACCCCTCTTGTATAGTTTACCCCCGCAGACGATGAACTGAGCAGCCATTCTTCGAATTGCCCTCTTATCTTTGGCATTTGCCCCTGATGGATACACCTCATTTTTCAAGAAGTTCCAGATGTCGTAATACCAGGGTTCTGATCTTGTACCTCATCTATGGCAGTAATCAGCTCGTAGGCCAGCACAAATTTCTGTTCATTGATGATCGGACGCATCCGGACTCCGAAAGGAAGTCTATCATAGAAGATAGAGTTGCTAATGAATCAACAAACCTGTTGTTCTCTCTTAACAGATAAGCGAAGTTCAGTTTTTCAAACCAAGGAATCAGAACGTCCAAGGTTTGGTGATAGATTCTCATCTTTTCTTCTTTAACTTTCCAATCTCCTTTAGCTTGAGATACAACAAGGTTCGAGTCCCCGATGACATCCAACCGTTTTGTCCGTAGTTCCAGGGCGGCTTCTAATCCAGCAATACATACCTCATACTCTGCCTCATTGTTCGACACTTTGAACCAGAGTTTGAATGCTAAAGGTATACGAGAATTGCCGGATACTATCAGCAACACCCGTATCCCAAACCCGTATTGGTTTGACGCTCCGTCAAAGTACATCATCCAAGTCTCTTCTTCGACTTGTAGAATGGCCTCATCTAGGAACAAATATTCCACTGCTTCATCCCCTTCAAGTGGGTGGTCGGCTAGGAACTCCGCTACCGCTCTCCCTTTCACTGACTTGCACGTCATGTACTTCAGATCAAAGCAGAAGCAACCAACGAGCTAGCCTACCCATAAATGCTGGTTTCTCGAAGAGATATTTGATGGGATCTAATCTCGAAACCAGTATTACAGAGTGAGCTAACAGGTAGTGCCTCAATTTCCTGATAGCCCATACTAAGGCCAGACAAGCCTTCTCCAGCGGAGTGTAGCGGGTCTTGTAATCCAGCATTTTCTAGCTCAGGTAGTAGATAGCCTTCTCCACTTTGTCCTCAGACTCTTGTGCAAGCATGCAGCCTATTATCGTTTCGGTCACTGATAGGTACAGAATCAACGGTTTCCCTGGCTCAAGCGGTGACAACACAGGTGGGTTCTATAAATATTGCTTGATCTGCTCGAAAGCAACTTGGCATCGGTCATCCCATTGGAACTTCTTTTCTTTCTTCAGGAGACCAAACAGTGGTTCACAAGTCAAGGTTAATTTTACAATAAACCATCTTATGAATTGCACTTTACCCAGAAAGCCTCGCACCTCCTTTTCAGTCCTCGGTGGTGGGATTTCTAAGATGGACTTGATTTTGGAAGGATCGACCTCGATACCCCTGTGTGTGATCAAGAGCCCCAGCATTTTCCCTGATATAACACCAAATGTACATTTCTGAGGATTCAGCCGCAACCGATACTCTCTGATCCGTTGGAAGAAGGCGGTATAGTGGCCCTCTCTTTCCTTGGACTTGACAATCATGTCATCCACGTACACCTCAACCTCTTTATGGATCATATCGTGCAAAATCGTGATCGCAGCCCGTTGATACGTTGCCCCAGCATTCTTCAGCCCAAACGGCATCACCCTATAACAATAAGTTCCCCACAGGGTGGTGAAAGTAGTTTTCTCCCTGTTTTCGGGTGCCATCAAAATCTGATTGTAGCCTGAAAAACCATCCATGAACAAGAGCAATGCATTCCCAGCAGCGAGGTCCACTAATTCGTCGATATGCGGCAGAGGAAAGTCGTCCTTCAGACTGGCTTTGTTCAAATCCCTGAAGTCCAGACATACTCGAATTCTATCGTCCTTCTTCGGCACCGGGACTATATTGGCCAACCAAGTTGGATACTCAGATACTAACAGGAACCCTACGTCAATCTGCTTGGTGACCTCTTCTTCGATTTTCAGAGCCTAGTCCGGGTGGATCCTTCGGAGCTTCTGCTTAACAGGTCGGGCCTCTGGGTCAAGAGGGATCCAGTGCTATAAAATCTCAGGATCGATTCCAGGCATGTCTTCGTAGGACCACGCGAAAACATCTTTGAAATCTTTTAATAAAGCGACTAAGCGCTTGCGCTCCTCCGAAGACAACGTGGACCCGATCTGGACCAGTCGCGGATCCTTCTCAGTACCAATGTTAATTAAGGTGATTTCATCAACTAAAGGTTTTACAAACCTCTCCTACTCATGATCAATCAAATGTTGTAAAACCAGAAGAATTTCTACCTCGTCGTTTTCATCAAAATTTTGAAAGTCTTGATTAATGCAATACATTAAAGGCACAGAAAAGTACTCGAAAGCCACAGTCGTACCATTCTCATTAATAACATCTAGTCCGTCCGATTCCTCTATTACAACAGACTAAAAGGAAAAAGAAAAAGATGACCTGGACAGGATAGTGGCATCCAGGTTATCACCCCCAAGAATACCGAACTCAGACTCAGAAGAGCTGGAATTTGATTCTGACTCCATACACTCAGTGGAATCAGATTTCAGCTCACTACCTGACCCGGAACTGCTCGATAAAAAGCCCTCCTCGTATTGCCAAATGAGGGAGGGTGCGATAGATGCATCGAGAATGCCTAAAGATGGGCCCACAGCCGCTTCATCCCCGATCATGGAAACTGAGAAGTTATCCCCCAAGCACTCCGGTACGATTTGAGGATCTGAGAGGAGACAAGCCAGCGCTACCCCCATCTCAATTTTTGTGCTCTCGAATTCCTCCTCCTTACACTGCTCAGCCTCAGCTGGTGGGTCTGTCTGCTCTTCGGCAACTTCATCCCCAGACAGCTGAAGATCAAAAAAGATTTCGAAGTCGGGCAAGCGCCGCTTCTCTGAATTCATCTAGGGCTCCGGAAAGCCACAAAATGGGAAGTCTTCCCCCTCCCGGACAAAGCGTCCGTTCAGGGTCCCCTGGATAGGCCAGTGCACCAACTCGTAGTGCTTCCCAGCTTGCTTTGTCTTGGCTCTTCCAGCCATCTCCCTTCCTTTCCTCGCCCAATCTTCTTTGGTAGGCAGATAACCTAAGCCAAAGGTATATGGGTTATGCGGCACTTCGGCCGATGCTGTGACGCCCTTCCGGCCACTTCGTCCTAATCCCATCCCGGGCATGTGCTGAAGCTTATTCATAATGTAGACAGATTGTGCACTGACTTATAACCCCTCATCAACAGCTAGCAAGTCTTGTACAACCCAGGCCTCAGCTAGGGTAAATCCTGACAAGAATACATCCTACGTGCCATGCTCAATCTCCAGAATTGGTGTAGAAACCTCTAGCGGTGGATGTATTGAAGAATTTCCAAAAACGATTGCCATCCCCTTCCCGTGGGGGTACTTCAGCATTTGGTGTAAGGTGGAAGAGATGGCTTTCACTTGGTGCAGCCACGACCGCCCAAGGAGTAGATTGAAGGTTGCGGGAACATCCAAGACATGAAACTCAATGTCCTGTTGCCCTGGACCAACTTGAGTCTTAATCCGTACGGTCCCCATCACCTCTCGGCTGGTATCATCATAGGCCCGTATTACCTAGGCCGTTGGCACAAAATCTGCAGACTTCAACCTGATAGCATACGTCGTTCTTGACGGACATACATTGATTGCAGACCCCGTGTTGACCAGGACCACCGGTATCATTTCTCTTTGCACTCCACAGAGATGTAGAGTGGTTTGTTATGATCGGAGCCCTCGGGCAGTAGTTCTTTGTCGGTGAAGGTCAAGGTCGGAGAAGCTCCTCCCGAGAAGACCAGCCCTACCAACTGCTCGGGTGTGGTATCAATTGAAAGTTTCGTCTTGTCTATGGTAGAAAGGACTGCTTGTCTATGAACCCTCGAGGCCATAAGCAGTCCCCAGATGGAGATATCTACTTGGATTTTCTTAAGCTGCTTCAGTACAGCCTCTTCCACTAGTAATTTTTCCTTCTACCTCTGTCCTTCCCGGACGCCTCCGGCTGGTCCAAGTGTGGGGGCTTGAAATACTGCCCACTCCTGGTCATATGGTCAACCTCCTCAACATACTAGGTGTCGTCTGTTCGGTTCTACCCCCAGTCTTCGTCGGTGTGGAAAAGATATAGGTCGTCGTCTTCCCACCACATCCCGTCGGCAACTGACAGACAACTGTCCGGTCCCGTTGCAATTGTTTCTGTGCTCACAGCACATTTCGTCCCCGCAGGGGCTTTGGTCTTTCTAGCCCTCTCAAGATCCTCGATTTTTTCTTGCTCAAGCCGCTTCAATGCAGCCTCCTTTCAATATCTACTGTACTCAAACTGCCCGGATCCTGAGCAAAATTCTTAACATCGGTGCTCTCTGACGATTTCTCCTGATTCTCGGTCATTCCGGCCACTGTTGATATCCCAGCTTCTGATTGCCCCCGTCCTGGCTAAGGTGCCTCAACAATATCTGGCTTGTCGCTGAGCCACCCAGTATTTTCTGCTGATCCATCCAAGTCGAACCAGGTGATGTTCACATCCCCTGAGTCTTGCTCGTTGAGGAACTGCAGATTGGCAATATCCTCTTTGAGCTCTGCTAGGTTGTCTAACCCCTGACTTGGTCCATCTTCTCGGACCACACTGATTTCTGCCCTAGCTGGCAACTATACCCTCAGCTTAACCTGATCTGTTGATGTGATATAACCACTTGGGTTGTACGCAAAGCTCCCAGACCCCTCAAGCTCTGAATCAACATTCCCATCTACCACCAAAGTCATCCCAGTTCTATCTTCGATAGTCACCACCACTGGTTCAGGTTAGGTTTGGGAGAGGCTCAACATGCACAAGTCCGTGCTATCTGGGATGAACACCTCAGGCTTGAGTAGGTGGGAGGATGTGATGTATATGCTTGGGTCATATGGAATGGCCGCGGTTTGGATCAGGTTGATGTGTTTGGGTGGAGGAGCTTGGTTGTGTGGTGGGAGTGGGTTGGTGGTGACATTTGGTTTGTCGAGAGGTGCAATCACCTTGTTGTCAATGAGATCTTGAATCTCATGACGTAGTCGAAAATAGAAGTCGGTGTCGTGACCTTGCTATTGATGGAATGCACAGTATTTAGTCGGGTCATGCTTTGGATGGAGAGGATCGGGTAAAGGCCATTGTTCTAATGGTTTCAGATGTCCTTTCCTGAGTAGGACCCCTAGAGCTTTAGACAAAGGCATATAAAAGTGGGGTAAAAACCCTCTTGCCTCGGGGTGGATAGTTTGCTGGTTGAGAGGTAGTTCTGGATGTACCGGTGAAAGGTGTGGCTGTTTTTGGGGTAGTAGTGGTGACCATGCCCACATCAGAAGTTCTGGCAACTGCAGCACTACTCATGCCTGCATTCAAACTGCGTGTAAATGCCCGCTTAGGCTATTCCCTGTCTTGGTCGATCAGACCCTACTTTATGGCATCCTCAATCTGTACCCCAATCTCGTGTAAGTCCGCAAAGGTGGGAAGGGATAAGACGATCATTTTTTGCATCACCTTGGGCTGGAGGTTGCACATAACCATTCTTATCTGATCCTTCTCCAATGCCGAATTGTCATCATGGAGGCCTTGGTCCTCCATCGAGTGACAAAGTCAGAAAAGCCTTCCTTTGGCTCTTGCCTAGTCGCTTCAAGATCACGGGTCGTGACCTTAATCTGGGTGTTGTATGAATATTGTGCGACGAAGGCCTTAAACATTTCCTCCCAGCTCATTTTCACTGAATCCTCCATCTTGGCGTACCAAATAGCCGCAATACCCGACAAGGTCTGGCCGAAGAGTGATAGGCCCCATTTGGTAGAGCTGTGGGAAAGTGATTATAGCCTATAGTTTAACAGCTTATAGCTTATAACTGTGAACATAAGCTGATTTTTGACTTATAAATTAAGCTTCTCCTCCCCTACTCAAAGAATAAGTTGATTTTTGACTTACAAAAAGCTATAAGCCGTATTGTTAAGCTAAACCAAACACATCAAAATAGCTTAAATTAAGCTAAAAGCTGAAATAAGCTGGAAATAAGCTCTACCAAATAGGGCCATAGTTTCTGGAGTCTCGTCAAGCCCATCGGGAGCAAAATATTCGAGAACAGCCTTAGATGAACCGTAGGGTGGCCCGAGCCGTCAAAACGGTCTATGTGGAGCATCTTGAATCTGCCCGGCAATGTTATCACCGAATCAGTGTAACCATCCTCTATGTCTGGAATGAAATTGACCCCCTGGGCCCGTTTAAACAGCTTTTCAAGCTTACTCATCTTCAGAGCGGTTGGGTCCATCTCAGATTCAAACGGTGTATCTGTTGAGAAGGTCGGTGTCTTTGAAGTTTGTGGTAAAACTGGTGGCGGGACAGGCCCTGTTGGAGCGTCTGTATTTTCCTGGACGTTTGCAGTATCCCCGAGTGTTAGAACTCTAGGTGGGGTGGGGGTGGATGCGAAGCAGATGCTCCGGCTTGTTGTGGTTGTTGCTGTTGTTGAAGTCTGGTAATCAGCTCTGCCTGACGCGCGACAAACTCTGTCTGGCGGGTAGCATCCCGCTGCATGGCTTGCATGGTCTCTTGGAGCTAACGCATCATGTCCTCCATACTTGCCATAAAGTGCTGATCTAACTGAATAGTTGCATCTCTCGTTGTGGTAGAAACGAAAACCTCAGCCCGACTACTCACTGGTAGGGTGGACAATGATCGCTGAACCAACGACTGCTGTACCGATAATCTCTGCCTAACTGCCCTCCGTCTTGTAACCGGGGTAATAAAAAGAACACTGCTTGTCCGTCAACTAGATCCTCGAATCGATGAAGCCTTATACCTCTAACCCAAAGTGCTTTGGGGGAAACTGCCTCTTTAGAAGCAATGATGCTATATTACCTTGCAAAAAGATAAATAAAGCAAAATAAGGAAACAAGCAGCAGAAAAACGAACAGCATTTCGGCTTAAATAAACACAGCACACAGTTGATAATCACAAGCTGAAAGAACTGTTCTCAAACACTGCTCGCAGCCCCCAAATCACTGCCTCAAATCTGATACCCCCAAATACTGATGTCCTCAGACTGATACTCAAACTTGCAAACTGATACATGCATTCCTGTGGAGACACACTCTAAAAGCACATAGCAAGTGAGAGCCAAAACACCCGTATGGAAGGGTCGGGTTTCCCTGTCCTATCTTGTCAGGAGCTAGGGTTTCACTACGCACGCAGTGGTTTCAAATAACCTACATTTGGCTAAGCAACCTGTCCTAGTTTGGAATGGTCTTTACGACTTCCGATATGCACTAGGTCGAATGGTCAAAAAGGGTGCCTCGGTAAAAATTGAGGTTTGTGTTCCCATCGTGGCAGAGCCCGTAACCGGTCAGCCTTATGGCATGCTTTTCCAAGCACGCTTCCGGCAACCGTTCAGGAATAGCAGATGGCAAACACTGTGACTTAGACGCACTTATGCAAATACAATGCAAAGAAACACATAAGTGTAAACAAAACAACATATCATGATGTTCGAGTCAAGCTCTCTAAATCTTCAGTAGAATCGCTAGAAATTGTAGACCGCCCGAACTCGCACCGCGCGCCCCCTTTTTTGAGAGGGCGCGAATTGGGTTCTAGCTACTACAATTCAGACTCCTGTCACGGTTCTGAATCTAATCTCACAAAGTGCAATGTAAGACTGATAAATCACCAAAGAGTCCAAATCCGGCAAATCATTTTGGAAAATCGATTTTAATCAAAAAGCACCAAACATGGACTGTTTTGCCAGATTTCAGAGTCGCCACCTAAATATTTTATTTTGGAGAAATTTAGGAAACCCTAACTCGTGCCTAAGGCCACGTGTCCGTCATTACCAAAGTTGACTCGGCTCAGGAACTTGGGTACGAGAGGGGAAGGTCCTGAAATGACCACACCCGCTCGCCCGATCAAAGATCGGCCTCTACTAACATGATATGTTGTTTTTGAAAACACATGTATTCTTGTTCTGGTTTATTAGCTAACTTACTATGTGATGCGCACAGCATACAAATATAGATTAAATCGCTTAATTTGGAACAAAACATCTCATATTTGTTTTTCGAAAATGGTTTGAAGTTGCTACCCTCAAGTAGGCTAAAGCGCGGATTTGCCACCCTCAAGTGGGCTTAAAACATGATTTGCCACAAACAAGTGGGCTTAAAACGTAGATTTTGATGAATTGTTCCAATTCAAGCAATGAAGCCTTCATCCACAGGCATTCATACAGTTAAGCACTTAAGTAGATAGCCTCATGGCAAGCATGCTATCATGGCAATCATTTACACACATGCAAGTATGCTAAAGCATAAACACTTACAGTGTAATCCAAGCCAAACAGGAAACTAGTTAGTAATCAATATATGATCCTAGCTATGAACTTATGCCTAATGCAACACATGAAAAATACAACTAAAATAGGCTCGGCTAGCTAAGATGGCATATGAATACAACACTTGATAACATGCTTTGAAACACATATTCAAGTAAATGTATTGAAATACAATGCAGTTTGAATGATGCGCCGAGCCCGGTGCATGCAATGCGAATGAATGATGCACGCATGCAAAGCATAAGTATGCTAATTGAAACATGCCCTAAAACTAACCATCAAAAGCTAGTAAATAAAAGGGAGAAATACGTGGGGTTGGAAGACATGCACGCACACACGCATGCTTATTACAACATTGTGCCCTCTCGACAGAGGGTCCGAATAATAAGCTAACTAGCTACGATAATTAAACTAATTAAGTACAAAATCGACGAATTAGCTAACTCAGTAAAGCAGCTAAAGCAGTTAAAAAAGGTCCTCGGGGTGAGGGGTGCATGCATGCTCGATCGCCTCGCTCGGAAATCCATTGCTATGCCCAGAATTGCCTCTGTTTGCATTTGATTTGATCTCTGAAAAGTTACACAATCTCCAGAATGCTTTTTCTCCAACACAGGGACCCTCCGGTGGGCTGCCGACCAGAAAAAGGGGCTGTAGACCAGAAAAATTGGTTGTGGACTAGAAAAAGTGGTCGGTCGACCACCTCTACTGGTCGGCCAACCAGAAAATTTGCCAAGCTCCAGCTTTGCTGCAACAGAGAACAACAAGGGACATAACAGTGTGTTTGCAAGATATGTGTGCATAACCACCATCCCTATCATTTCTCAAGCTTAAGGGAGTGCGCTACTCGACTCTCAGGCCACCAACCGAACATCGCAATGCACGATGGCCGAGAAGCCAAGTTTGCACAAGTCAATGTCAATGAATGCACAAATAACACATAAGGACCTCCACCTCTATCATGCTTGATCAAGAGGGTCGGCGACCAAGAAATGCTACACGTTTCATCGCTTTAAGGATGAAACGTGCAACATTCCACGTGTTTGGATTAACGTCCGATCCAAACACGATGCAAAGCATACGACATGCCTATCTATCAATGCTAAAGTGGCATGCGCAAGACTCTACCATGTAAGCAATGCATGCAAGACATGTCTAGAGACCTAAGGCATCAAAGCTAATGAAGTACATTACTCATGAGGCATGCACTACAATGCTCAATGAACTAAACCAAACCTAAACAGCCCTCATGCATGCCAAAACAGTGGCTGAGATGTTCTGAAATGCTAGCATGAAAGACAAGAAAATGATGCTCATGCATTGGCTCTCCAATAAGGCATTAAGGCATAACTCTTAAACATAATTAAAGAGTGATAAACATGAGAGTATGACACATATATATGCTTTGAAATCGCGTGAGAAATGATGTCATATCACACAAATAACACAAACAAGGCATGTTAGAGGGCCTAGAGCATAAGGGTAGTTAAGAGCATCACACAAGAGGCGTGCAATATATAGCACAACTAACCAAACCAGCTCTGGACAGAGCTCAAACATGCCAAGTTAAGGGCCAAGAACATGCTGAAATGGAGCCCAAGAGCTTAGACAAGCATGCATGCAAATTGGCTCATGATTAAGGCAAAAACATAACCCTCCAAAGCATTGAAAGAGTGATACACACGAGGGTATGACAGTGAAACATGCTCTGAAATCATATATCAAATGATGCAATATCATGTAAATAGCCAAAGCAATGCATGCTAGTGGACCCAAAACAAAAAGCTAATGGAGGGGCTTTACATTATGGCTATACAAAGCAATTCATACATGATAAAGACCACCCAAATCAGACCTGAAGCATGTGAAATCATGGCAAAAAGCATGCTAAAATAGAGCCAAAACAAGCTAGAACCATAGGCCAAAGTAGCAAGCATGCTAGGCTAGTGAGTGGAATTGCACTACAAGTGCAAAGAGCATGTAAGAGATAACCAAACCAACCCCAAACAGAGCTATGTCATGGCAAAACAAGGTCTGAAACATGCTAAGATAGGGCCCCAAGAAGGTAAAAAAACATGCTAACTTGATAAGCCAATAACACATGCAAACAAGATACAAAAGGTGGGGAGGGAGACCACCCCCACCTATTTTGGACTTCAAAACATGGTTTCTATCACTGAAATTTCTCTGAGTTTCAGTGGTAGAAAGGCCAAATAAATGGTGCCTCCAAGGCTTTAAAAGAAGGCACCAACCTCAAGAAAATAAGGCACACAAGAGGGTGAAACACCCCCAACACTAAAGAAGCCTTAAACAACCTTTCTTAACACTTAAAATCAGAGTTTTTTGCAGTTGAAGGTTAAGCCAAAAGAAGCATGCAAAGGTGGCTAAGCCATTAATCAAAGCGAAGCGTAAAAGTGGTTTATGCTTACCCTTGAAGACCCTTGAAGAACAACAGCAAGCTAGCAACCTTTCTGAGCTAAAACCAGTCCCAAGACTTCAAACCAAGCTCCAATCAACCTTAGCTTCAAAGTTATGGTGTTTGACTATGTGTTTTTGTGCAAAAGTGTGAAGAAATAGCACTTCTAAGCACAAACTAGCACAAATATAGAGAGAGAGGAAGAAAGAGAGAGAGGGAAAAATATAGAGAGAGAGGGATATGTTTAGCCCTAATCCAGATTTTTCAACCATGAACAAGAGGGAGGAAGCTCCCTTATATAGAATTCATGCCTCAAGCTTGTTAGACAAGCTAGAGGCTTGGTGCAATCCCTCCATACACGTGTATGGAGCATGCCTTCTGTGCCCAACAGCTGGCACAGCTGGCAAGGAAAATATCTGCAGAAAGTGCAAAAAGGCTGCCGACCAGTTAAAGTGGTCGACCGACCACTCCTTCTAGTCGGTCGACCACCAAAATTGGTCTACAGCGAATAAAACTGGTCGGCAAAGGAGGAAGAGGGTCTACAGAGAGAGTAGAAGGTGGTGGCACGCTGCCGACCACCTTAGGTGGTCCACAAACCACCCACTCTAGCTGGCCGACCACTAAAAGTGGCTGGCCGGGAAGAAAAGTGGTCTACAGGGGGGAAACTGGTCTACACCCCTGTTCCACCCTCCAGGCAAAGGGTAACAAGGTTTGGTTCAAAAACAAACCAAAAGGAAGAAAGACAAGAGTCCTCAAGGCAAGGCACTCAGTCGGAAGCCCTGAAAACTAGTCTACGGGCCACGACAAGTGGTCTACGAAGGAAAAGTAGCCTACGGCTACAAAAGGTGGCCTACAAGCCTCTGTCTCCCTCTAGGCAAAGGCAACAAGGCATGGTCTAAAAACCAGGCCAAGAGAAGAAAATTAAGAGGTCCCAAGACAAGGCGCTCAGCCAAAAGCTCCAGAAACTCAAAACGAGTACAAACATGCACAATCACCAAGTGCACAGACGATGACGTTTGAGTTTTAAGGTCGGTCAAAAATGGGGTGTCTACAATAACTAGCTAAACTAATTGACTAATTATTACAACACTTTTTATTTAACTAACTAGTAAGCTAATCAAATTATAACACAAATGCAAATAAGCTAAGTAATTAAAGTATTTAACTACTCTACCACTACTCTACATCGGGCAATGGAAGATGCACATGCTCGGATATCACCCGAAAAGATCTCTGTTTCGCTCCCGAAAGCCTCTGTTTGCAGAGTAGAACACTTCCAGAACCATTTTGCTCCACCTTACCAACATTCTGTTGAGGTTTGCATCAGTGGCCAGCCGGCCACTAGTAAAGACTGTCGGCCATCTGCCGGCCATAGAAGTGGCCGGCAGGCCATCAATGGTGCTCTCCTTGCCACCTGCCGACTGCTGATGCACTGGTTCAACTTGCTGCAACAGAGAACAAACAGAATAAAAAAAGGATATTCCCACAGATTGTTTACACCACTCACCCCTTCTTTGCATAAGCAACTCCAAGGAGTTGTGAACTTAAGCCACAAACCAATTCAAGCAATTTCATTGCATGATGACTTGTGACTCAAGATTTGCAAGTTCAATAAATGCAAAATGAGACACACAAAAACTATCACCCTATCATACATGATCAAGGGCAATGGAGACTTAGAAAACTTGACACATTTCAGCACTTTGAGTATAAAATATTCCAATTTTTCTTGTGTTCAATTAACGTCCTATTGAACACACAACACACAAGTTATTATCTTATTATCTTGTTCACTTTTAATCCCAACTCATCTTCTCTTCTTTGACTTTCCAGTCTCCGTTTACTTGAGAAACAACCAAGTTCGAGTCCCCGATGACATCCAACCTTATTACCCCTAGTTCTAGGACAACTTCTAAACCAGCAATACACACTTCATATTCTGCTTCATTATTGGACACCTTGAACCAGAGTTTGAAGGCTAAAGGTATATAGGAGTCGTCGGGTGCTATCAACAACACACATATCCCATAATCGTACTGATTGGACGTTCCATCGAAGTACATTGTCCAAGTTTACTCTTCAACTTGCAGAATGTCTTCATCTAGGAATAAGCATTCCACTGCCTCATCTCCGTCTATAGGGTGGTCTGCCCGAACTCCACTATAGCTCTTCATTTAACTGACTTGCAGATCACATATTTGAGAACAAATTCGAAGAGAAGAAGCAACTAACAAGCCAGCCTACTCGTAAGCGCTGGCTTATCAAAAAGAGATTTGATGAGATCTAATCTCGAAACAAGGATTATAGAGTGAGCTAGCAAGTAGTGCCCCAACTTCCTGGTAGCCCATACTAGGGGTAGGCAAGCTTTCTCTGAGGGAGTGCAGCGAGTCTCATAATCTAGCATCTTCTTGCTCAAATAGTAGATGGTTTTCTCCACCCTATCTTCAGATTCCTGAGCGAGCATGCATCCCATAGTCGTATCTGTCACTAACAAGTATAGAATCAGACGTTTTTTCAGCTCCGGTGGTGACAACACAGGTGGATTCTAGAGATACTGCTTAATCTGTTCAAAGGCAAACTGACAGCGATTGTCCCAACGAAATTTCTTCCCTTTCTTCAGGAGACCAAATAGTGCTTCAAAAGTCCAGGATAATTTGAAAATAAACCGTCTTATGAATTGCACTTTATCCAAAAAGCCATGCACCTCATTTTCAGTCTTTGGCGGTGGCATTTCTAAGATGGCCTTGATCTTAAAAGGATCTACCTCAATTTCCCTCTGCGTGACCAGAAAGCCCAACATTTTTCCTGCCGTTAGGCCGAATGTGCATTTCTGCGGGTTTAACCTAAATCTGTATTCCCTGATCCGTTGAAAGAATTTCTTCAGCACGGTGTAGTGGCTCTCTCGTTTTTTGGACTTGACAATCATGTCGTCCACGTATACCTCAACCTCTTTGTGGATCATGTCATGTAGAATGGTGGTCGCAGCCCTCTGATAGGTAGCTCCAAGGGCCATTAGAATCTGGTTATACCTGGAAAACCCATCCATAAATGATTCCAACGCATGGCCCGCAGTGAATTCTACTAACTCATCAATGTGCGACAGAGGAAAGTCATCCTTCATAATGGCTCTATTCAAGTACCGAAAGTCGACGCAAACCTGAATTCTGCCATCCTTCTTCGACACCGGGATGATATTGGCCAACTAGGTTAGATACTCGGATACTAACAAGAATCCTGCATCAATCTGCTTGGTGACCTCTTCCTTGATTTTCAACGCCCAATTCGGACAAATTCTACGCAATTTCTACTTGACTGATCGACCTCAGGGTCAGGAGGTATCCGGTGCTGTTCAATCTCAAGATGGATTCCAGGCATGTCTTTCTAGGACCACGTGAAAATATCTTTGAAATCCTTTAATAAAGAGATTAAACGCTCGCGCTCCTCCGAAGACAACGTGGACTCAATCTGGACCAGGCGCGGATCCTTCTCAGTACCTACATTAATGGCAATGAGTTCATCACCACAGGGTTTAATGAACCTCTCCTCCTCTCGATTAATCAAGTTTTTCAAAGCCAGAGGAATTTCTTCCGCTTTGTTTTCATTAAAGTTCTGAAAATCTTGGTTAATACAATAAGCCAACGGCATAGAAAAGTACACAGAATCTGCAGAGTTTTCATTCAAAAAGCCTAGATCTTCGGTTACAGACTAAAAAGAAAAGCTGAATAAAGACCTAAATAGGACCTTAGTATTCGGGTTACCACCCCAAGAAATACCAGACTCAGACTCAAAAGAACTTGAATCTGATCCCGCCCCCGCAGACTCTGTGGAATCAGATTCTGGCTTATCCCCTGATTCAGGACTGGAAAGATAACCCTTCTCCAGCTGCCAAGTAAGTTGTGGTGCCCCTGATGCATCCAAAATGCCACTAGTTGGGTTCACACCCAGTTCTTCCCCGATCATGGGGACAGTAAAGTTATCCCCCAAGTTCTCTAGGCCAGCCGTAGGATTTATCAGGAGAATAGCCAGTGCTACCCCTACTCTAGGTTTGATGTCATCTGAGTCACCTTCCGGGCTCTGTTCAGCTTTGATTCTTGGTTCAGCCCTTTCTTTATCATCATTGTCCTGCAACTGATAGTCAAAGAAGATCTCGAACCTGGAGACACGTCGCTTTGACAAATTTACACAAGGCTTGGGAAAGCTACAAAAAGGGAAATCCTTTCCTTCCCGAACAAAACGGCCATTCAGTGTCCCTTGGATTGACCTGTGGATGAGTTCATAACGTTTTCCGACATGCTTGGCCTTGACTCTGCCTCTTATCTCTTCTCTCTTTCTGATCCAGTCTTCTCTGGTGGGCACATAGCCCAATCCAAAAGTATGCGGGTTGTGTGGCACCTCCACCAGTACTACAATACCTTTTCAACCACTCTTTCTGAGCCCCATTCCTAGAACGTGCCGCAATTTGTTCATAAAGTAGATAGACTAGGCGCTGACGTATATCCCTTTGTCTGTGGCCAGAATTGTCTGCACTACATAGGCTTCAGCCAGAGTGAATCCCGAAAGGAATACATCCTCCTCACCATGTTTGATCTCTAGCACTGGCGTGGTCACCTTTGGCGGCAGATGGATGGAGGAGTTCCCAAAAATAATTGCCACTTCTCCTCCATGAGGATACTTCAACATCTGATGGAAAGTGAAGGAGACAGCCTTCACATGGTGCAACCAGGGCCCCCTTAACAGCAAATTAAAGGTAGCCGACGCATCCAAGACAATAAACTCGATCTCTTGCTCTAATGGGCCCACCTGGACTCACTTGCATTGTACCTATGACCTCTTTACTCAAGTTATCATAGGCCCGTATTACTTGGGTTGTGGGAACAAAGTCCGCTAGTTTGAGGTCAACTGCGTAGGCGGTGCGAAAAGGACAAACATTAATAGCCAAACCGGTATCTACCAACACTACCAGCACCCATTTCTCCCTACATTCCATAAATATGTACAACGGTTTATTGTGAGCCGAGCCCTTCAGCACCACCCAGAAAAACCAAACCCACAAGCTACTCGGGCGTGGTGTCAATGGACAATTTAGCCGTGCCCATTTCTGACAACACTGTCTGCCGGTGTACTCATGAGGCCATGAGAAGACCCCAGATGGAGATGTTAGCTTGAATTTTCTTGAGCTATTTCAATTTTGCCTCTTCTTCCAGTTGTTTCTCTTTCTATTTCTCGGCCTCCTTGTCTTTTCTAGATGCCTCGACTTGATCCAGGTGTGGCGGCTTAAAATACTTTCCACTGCAAGTGAGATGATCTATTTCCTAGGCATACAACGTATTGTCCGAAATACAATCGCCCTAATCTTCGTCATTATTAGCCAGATGCAAATCATTGTCGTCCCACCATTCACCCTCAGCGGCCGACAAACAGTTGTCTGGCTCTGCTTGTATCACATTTACATCATAGGTGTCCCTTACAGGGTGTCGTGAAATTACGGTTTCGCAGTTGTCTTCAATTCTTTCTCGTTCAAACTACCTCAGTGCAGCTTCCTGTTAAGTATCTACAATGTTCACAACGCCCACTTCCTAAGCTAGGTTTTCCACACTAGCACTCTCCGGCAGCTTTTCTTTCTCATCAGTCCTTCCAATTATTATAATTATCTCTGCTTCTTTTCCCTCTAGTTTAATTCCAGCTTCTTTTTCTTTATCTAGTTCATCACTTAACCATCCAGTGTTATCAGTTGATTCATTCAGGTAGAACCACCCGATCTGTACATCTTCGTGATCCTGCTCATCAAAGAACTGCAGACTATCCAAATTCTCTTCGAGTTCTGCTAGATTATCCAACCCCTAGCTTAGGCCATCTACCCTGACCACATTGATGTCTACCAAGGTTGGCAACACCAATTTAGGCTTGATTTGACCAGTTGACACAATGTAGCAACTTGGATCATACAACCTATCAAATAAGTCCTCAGGACACTCCAGCAACATGCTAGTACCTTCCTCCAAGGTCGACTCCCCTTCCATTGTAGGTCTCGTCACCATAGACTTGGCTTGAGGTTTGCTCGTGTCCATCATGCACAAGTATGCGCCTTCTGGAATGAACATTGATTTTGGTGGATGGGAGGGAGTAATATATACACGGGGGTCGTAAGAGGTGGTGAGTGTATGGATCAGGTTAAGATTTCGAGGTGGGAGGACTTAATTATAGGCTAGGAGTGGATTGGTGGTCATGTTTGGCTTCTAGGGTGGTGCGATAATCTTGCTGTTAATGAGATCTTGAATCTCATGACGCAATCAAAAGCATTGGTTGGTATTATAACCGTGTTGTTGGTGAAACGCACAGTATTTTGTGGGGTTGTGTTTGGGTGGAAGAAGGTCAGGCAATGGGCGAGGTTCTAAGGGTTTGAAGTGCCCTTTCTTGACTAGCACCTTCATGGCTTAAGAGAGAGTCATGTACAGCTGGTTAAAAGTCGTCTAGGGTCGGGTAGGGTTGGACGATGTTTATGAGCTTGCGATGGCAAAGGGGTCAGCAATCTTAGTTGTGGTGACAACACTTACGTCTGACGGCTTCCCAGCTATGCTACCACTGGCAGCATTAGAACTACGCACAAACGGCCTTTGTACCGGCTCCTTCTCATCCGTAATAAGCCCCTGTTTCATGGCATCTTCGATTTGCACTCCCATTTCATGAAATTCTGTAAATGTAAATAGAGGTAGGGCAATCATCTTTTGCAGCAGCATGCCATGCAGATTCCAGACAACCATCATGATATGGTCCTTCTTAGAAGGCCTCGCATCAAGGCTTTAGCTCTCTATCTTGTCACCAATTCAGAAAAACCTTCCTTCGGCTTTTGGCGTGTTGCCTCGAGATCACGAGTTGTAACCTTAATCTGTGTATTATAAGAATACTGAGTAATGAAGGCCTCAGCCATCTCTTCCCAATTCTGTTTGACGGAATCTTCCATCTTAGCATACCAAATGGCCGCAACACCCGACATGGTGCGACCAAAGAGAGACAGTTTCTATAGTCTAATTAAGCCCATCGGCCACAAGATATCCGAAAATAGTTGTAGATGAACCATTGGATCTCCTGAACAGTCAAAACGGTCAATGTGCCTGTTTGGCAGAAATTATTTACAGCTTATTTCAGCTTTCAGCTTAATTTAAGCTATTTTGATGTGTTTGGTTTAGCTTATAGCTTATAGCTTATAGCTTTGTGGAAGTCAGAAATCAGCTTATTCTTTGAGTGGGGCAGGAGATGCTTTAAGAATAAGCTGGAAATCAGCTTAAGCTGAAAGTTATAAGCTATAAGCTGTTTAGGCATAAGCTATAAGCTGTTTAGGCATAAGCTATAAGCACTTTCCCACAGCTCTACCAAACAGGGCTAATGTGCGACATTTTAAACCGATCCGGTAATGTAACTACAAAATCAATGTACCCATCCTCTATGTCTCAGATAGAGTTGACCCCTTGTGCTCTCCTAAACAACTTTTCCAGTTTATTGACCTTGAGCATAGTTGGATCAACCTCGAACTCAAACAGAGCCCTAGTCTGATAAATCGTAGCTTTGGAGGTTTGTGCTGGGATTGGCTCTGCTGGATTGCCCTGGTTTTCTTGAACATTAGCAGTATGAGTGGTGGCTCCGGGTGCTGGGATAGCCGCGGTAGGTGCATGGGACACAGAGACCGTAGCCGACTATGGTTGCTGTTGTTGTAGCCTGGTTATAACCTCGACCTGACGGACCGTGACCTCGGCCTAACGGGCCGAATCCTGCTGTAGGGTCTCAACTATCTATTGCAGATGGTGTATCAATTCTTCTATATTGGCTGGGGGATACAGTGCCATTGGAATAGGTGATTAATCTCGTGTTGGGCTGGAAGTAGATGACCGTTCCCGAACCAAACTGGACATAGGTGAGTTAAGGGGTGACTGTTGTAAAAAATGAACTACTGAACTCTGCCTAATTCACTTCCGTCTTGTAACTGGTGGAAATGAGGTAAACACAGGTTGTCCCCAAACAAGATCCCTGGTTTTGCAAAATCTTTCGACTCGGGTCCAGTGTACTTGGGAGATATCCGAACTTTCTAAAGCTATAGTTTTGAACTACTTAACAAAAGAAGTAAAGCAAAAGAGCAGTAATCAGAAATCGCACAACACCTCAGCTAAGATGTGTATCAACACAGACATGATCAAAGCTGTATGACTATAGTCCACTCCACACTGAATTCTATCCCAAAACAAATACCAATTTTACAACTGCTATGCACATTCCTGTACAATTTTACAGTAAAGCACATACCAGTTAAGAGAGAGTCAAAACATCTCTATGAGGGGGTAGGGTTACCTTATCCTAGTTTTGTCATGAACTAGGTTTCACTAATTCTAATCACGCCGAAATCATGAGAGAAGGAGAAAAACTGCTCAAGGTCGCATTTCACGTGTCCTGAGATAGAGGCTACCTTAGGTATTGCTTGCGAAACGTATGTAGTAATTTCAATGAAAGATTCGGCAATACAATAACCAAGGATCTTGTGTCGAGAGCTAGTTTTACACAGCGAGTGCAGAAGTTTAACAAGATTATGGAGGATATCTGCAAGCTAGAAAAGCATGTTGAACGGTGATTTAGATTGATGAACCCTATTCATTGGACATTGTGCCATGATGGTGGTTGTCGTTGGTGCATATTAACCACAAACCATATAGAGGGCTTCAATGGTGTATTCAAAGACGCATATAGTGTCCCGATTACAGCATCAGTTGAGATAACTTTTTATCGGCTCCTCAAATATTTTGACGAGAGCAGGACCATTGTTGAACACGACTAATGTTCAACAATGGATTGACGAGCACCAAGCTAAAGCGAATGTCCATATGTTGGTACCAATTAATAAGTAATTTTCATTGTATGCACCAAATTCACAACACATTATAATTTCGCACTCGTCGGTCATTAATGCTAGTCTATATTTAAACATACCCTTCATATTTAAACATACCATTCATATTAATCCACGAACAAACATTTTTTTCCTCTGGGAAACCAGGGAATACGAGCTGAGGACAACACCGCATGTAATGGGAGGTGGTGCTTATTAAATAGTTAGTCTCCAACCACCGCGTTGTTCATGTGGGAAGTACACATTATTTCACTCGTCATGTTCCCACATGCTTGCTGTGATAGCAGACTTGGCCGAGGACCCTTTTCCTTTAGTTGCACTAGAGTATAGGTTGGAAGTCCACAAGTGTATCTTCACGTATAAGTTTAGGCCCAGACCGCACGAGCAATATTGGCCTAACGATGATTACCCAACTTTGCTCGCTATTCCAGACTGACAAAATCAGGTTAAAATGGGTCGTCCTCAACATAACCGCATCCACAAACTAGATACCTTTAGACAAAGTGGAATACACCATTGCAGTGTGTGTTTACAAAGAGGGCATGATAAGAGAAAATGTCTAGCGAGAATCCAATCAGTTCGGCAGTAATTTTTTTTTCAACATATTAGTTCCACACTACTATATTCATCCATTTAATTGGAGTTAATGTATTATTCAACGAATCAGTATTCACTAATATGATCATTATCACTTCTATTAAGGTGTTTTAATGACGATTAATGATGACATGGACATAGGCAAATGTGACAAATCTCTTGAACTGCATATTTCATTTTATTTTTGTTTCAACTGGCGTGTACTGCTTAGTAGTTTCGAAACGTTTGAGTAATGGAATGTGAACGCTTTGGTGAGTTGATGGCCGATTGTTTCCTGACCTCTACCGACACTAGTTTCTTTGTCTTTCTCTCCCTAGTTGATGTAATATTACAAAAATGCACATAATGTGAAATGAATTAATAATCACCAATATAAATGCATGTAATGTCTGTGACATGTAATATTCAATGCTTTGCCACATTTTGTTAGGTGGTAAACTATTTTTTTTTCCCTAAATAAATCATTACGTGACGGAAGGCCATTTTATCAATTCAATCATTTCTTTGAAATTTAGTACGTATTAGTAAATGCTTAGTTCTTTTAAAAAGTTTGAGTAGTGGATTTCAAATCTGCTTAAAACCCTCTTACATAGACTGACTCGTCATTTCCTGTCGAAGTGACAACTCGTATAAAGTCAAAGCACGTTTTTCCATGTCATAAAGGTTGACGTGACAATGCTCTTAAAATAACTTCAAATACACAGCTACCACGTGAACCTTATCTCCTATGACAAGTCATTGTCAGTATGTGGGTTGATCATATATGATTGTTCACCTCATTAATCCATAGTCCATGTAATATTCAATAAATCAGTATTCACTAAAATGATAATATATTTACGACTTCAATTAAAGTGTTGTAGTGTCGATTAAGGATGACATAGATATGGGCAAACGTGGCAAATCTATTGAACTGCTTATTTCATTTTATTTATGATTTTTTTTTTTAACTGTCGTCTACTACTTACATGTTTGGAAACGTTTGAATAGTAGATTGTGAACACTTTCGTGAGTTGTACGATTCTTTCCTCACCTCTATCGAAACTAGTTTGTTTGTTATTGTTGTACTTGATGTAATATTACCAATATGCATATAATGATAAATGAATCACTAATCACCAATATAAATGCATGTAATGTCGGTGACATGTAATAATCAATTGTTTGCCATATTTTTTTCGAATAGAAAACTTTTTTTTTTTGTTTAAAAAAAAATGATTACGTGAAGGCCATGTGACCAATTCAATTATTTCTCTGCAATTGCTTTGAAATTGGTAAAAGCTTAGTTATTTTCAGAAGTTTCAGTAGTGGATTTGAAATCTACTTGAAACCCTCTAATATAGACTGACTAGTCATTTCCTGTCGAAGTGACAACTCTTATGAAGTTGAGGCACGTTTTTTCACGTCACAAAGGTCAACGTGACAATGCTCTTATAATAATTTGAAAAATACAGCTCCCATGTGTAGCTTACTCTTATGACACATCGTTGTCAGCATGTCAAATTGTTTAGATATGAGTAATCATGTCCATCTCCAATTTTATGTGTTCTACATGTTGCAACTGCTGTTCACAAGGACCGTTATAAGTATCACACCATATCAGAGCTACATGTTTATAGAAAAAACAAGAGCTATCATCATGAGATATACGATGGTTGATCTATATTCAACAATGGGTCGCCATTAGGTTGCAGATGGAGATGAATTTGAATACCCATTAAGTCCAAATTTACATTACACACATCACACCATCAATACCATGAGAGCTGAGTGGCATTTTCGCATAACTCGAGCAAGCGTTCTCGTTGAGCTACGTCGTGAAGTTAATATTAAATTTTCTCGGCAGTTAACCATGCGCATGCCAATTGACACGCTACAGTTGTTGCAAAGGGCGTTGCATCGTATTCGTGATGAAGTTAATCATATGACCCAAAGTTTGCAAAGATCTAAACTTCAGAAGACCACGAATGAGCGTGCCAAAGATGGGTTAATAGATGATGCGCATCAGTACTTCACTTGGAGCATGGATGCTATGTATGAATCTAACATTGAGATGTCAGATGATGATGATGATAAGGCGTCCCATACCGCTAGCCTGTCAGCTCGATCAGAGGATCTGGCCACCCAGCAAACTGCGGGGGGCATCCCCCTAATCCTACCTCATGATGTGCTGGCCCTGTTAGTCGAGGGGATGTCTGTAGCTCGGGCGCAACTCGATGAAGGAATGTCAGTAGCTCTCCTCATTGGGGCACGAACACCTGTCAGCGGGGGCATCAGGTATGTGTGGAGGTATGTTGTGTACTCCCCCTCCTCATGGAAAAGGACTGCGTCAGCACCATGCATAAGGTCGATAACCTCCTGGAGAGAGACTCTCTGTGGTCCGCATGTCTAATGGAGGCGATGCAGGGATCTCCTGAACGGGATGGCCCAATGTCCGGCACATGAAGCGCTCCCCGAGAAACCACGCTCTGCCAACTGGTCCCTCAAACAGAAACAGGTATCAGGAGGCACCCCATGCCCTAGCAAACTGGAACCGGGAAAACCCTGGCATCATCACCCAAGGCTGCCAGGTGATTTGCTCATAGCAAGTGCATGAATTGATTAGTTGTCATCAATATGCAAGATGAACCGAAGCTGAAAGCATGAAGAATTGAGAGTTCTGGATTACCTCTGTCACCCGTACTGTGTCAAAATAATGCCTGAGATATGGCAAGGTCTCTCGGGGTCTGGGTCGGCATCAACCTTCAAATCTACACGAGTACGGCACCTACAGTGGTGCCTCAACCTCCAGATCAGGAGCAAGCATCGGGAAATAGGCGTATACCCATAGCTATGAAAGGCAAGACAGTGACAATGAGAATACAGAATACACAGAAAATGCAGAATGCCATGTGCAAAATGCGAAGTATAGGACATAATGTGTGCAATGTGTGGAGTGTGCAGTGTACAGGTAATGAAAAGCAGAAATGTAAGTCAACATGGCAGAATGTACCTCCCAAGCTCTCCAAGAGCCGCCTACTATACCTGCGGGAGGTCGCGCACATATAGCAATAAAGGGTAGCAAGGTCAGCGCCGTCCCAATCGAAGTGCCAAACCTGGGATAGGTCTACTAGAGCACTCAGAAGATGTAGGCCGACCGTGTTCCCCCTATCGGAGAACAATGTGGTCCCAAGAAGGAACATCAGGAATCCCCGGGCATACTGCTCTGTGGCCTCAACGGTCTCGGGCACAGTCCCTCTATATTGCTCTGTGAACCAGGTGTATCTAACTATGCCTGATGATCGGTAGATCGGCGGATGGTCTCCGAGTAGATAAGTCCAGGCTACCTCCCACCCATATCGGAATCATATGGGATCGGTCGGCCTCCCACATCAAGGCCCGTCAGCATAGAAGTCGTATGGGGTCATCGTTATGTCCCCAGTAGCTGAAAAATTGAAGGAGTTGGTGGTGTCTCACCATCTCTCTACTAGTGCACCTAGGAGGGTCCTACTCGCCGCAAGACACGATAACCCCATGCAAAATTTGTCGAACCCTGCCACATCAACAATCAGTCGAACACCGTCTAGGAGCTCCATGTACCACTACCTCGCTATAATCGACCCATATCCCCAGGTAAAACGGGAAGCTACCTGCGTTCAGAATGATCAAAAATGCAGTGTGTGAGCTGTATTCAGAATGAGCAGAAGTGCTATGTATGTAAATGTGTTCAGAACGAGCAGATAAAATACAGAGCGAAAGCATGAAGTGTGCAACAAATACAAAATACATCACAGAAAATGTAAGAGTGCAGTATGCACCTAGGGCGCGTAGTGAGCTAGGTGCGATTCCGACTCCTGTAGTAACAAGTCCGAGGGTGCTCGTCGTGCAAAGTCTGTAAAATGATGAAAAGTGCTGGGTGGTAAGATGTGCTCCTCAGGACGAGACATCGTAGGGTGGAAGGGCCGGATCTTAGGCGGCAGCAGAATGATGTTAGGCTCCCTCTCCATCCCCGGAGGACCCTCATCGTATGGAGCATCGTCAGCCATTTGAAAAGAAGGTGCAAAATGAGCAAAAATGAGGGAAAATGAAAGAAAGGGTGAAACTTTGAAAAAGTCAACCCTAAGAGAAAAGAAAAGTCGAAGAAAGTAAAAAATCGAGAAAGTGTACTAACTTTGGGAGAAACTCGAGGGGAATGAGCCTTGAATGGTGGAAATGACGAAAGAAGCGTCGAAATCAAATTCTGATCTATTCAAAGTGAAGAGAACAAGAGGGTTTTAGCGAAGAAAATTTTTTAAGGTGTTGGAAAACGCATAAAATGCGCAGATCTAGAGAGAAGGAGCACCTAGAGAGGAAGGGAGGGTAATTTTGTGCAAGCGTTTGTGGGGAAATGAAGTGACTTTGCTTGTACTTAAAGACCCGCGGGTCAAAAGACCAAACTGCCCAAATCTGCCATTGATGGCCGGCAGTGGCACATCGATGGCCGGTCTCGGGAGTTGCCTTTGAGTCGTCTTTGCCAAATATGCTTTTGTCGTTGCATAGAATGTGCATTGCTTTCATCGTTGCATGGAGCATGCATTATGAATTGTTGCATAGAACATGCATTACCATGTTTGCATAGAATATGTACGTTGCATTGAACATGCATTTTGAATTGTCGCATAGAACATGCATTATCATGTTGCATAGCATGTTGCATTGGATATGCGTAATTGATCATTTTACATAGAATATGCCTCTGTTTCATTTCTTGCATGTTGTGCATGAAACATGCCTCACACATTGTGTTACGGTCATTCGTCTCGCATGAGACATGCATTGTATTGCATTGTATCTATCAAGTTTCTTTCTCATACATGCACGATATTGTATGTACGGTTCATTTAGAGGAATTCTGGGTAAAACCATTTCTCCCCCTCATCTCGTTAGTTAGAGACAATTGGGTACGCCCAGTGTCTACACTGACATCTTGTTGGTTAGAGACATTCGGGTACGCCCGATGTTTACACTAACATTCCATTGGTTAGAAACACTCGGGTACGTCCGGTGTTTACATTGACACCCTATTGAAAGTATTGGGACATGCTCCGATGTTTATGCCACGTTTGACATCCGTTTGGACGTACCTTTCTCCTCTCACGTTTGACATCCGTTTGGACGTACCTTTCTCCTCTCACGTTTGACATCCGTTTGGACGTACCTTTCTCCTCTCACGTTTGACATCCGTTTGGACGTACCTTTCTCCTCTCACGTTTGACATCCGTTTGGACGTACCTTTCTCCTCTCACGTTTGACATCCGTTTGGACGTACCTTTCTCCTCTCACGTTTGACATCCGTTTGGACGTACCTTTCTCCTCTCGCAATTAATACGCATTTGGACATATCTTTCTTCTCTCACTTTTGACACGCGTTTGGTCACCTTTCTCCTCTCACGTTTGATACGCATTTGGATGTCCCTTTCCTTTCGCATTGGATATGTGTTTGAGTTGTTTCGTTTGAAACTTTGGGTGTTCCCTATAGTTGCTTCTAGTCTATTCTGCATGAGCATAGTGAAGATTGCGTAATTTTCTTTCATCCTTTCTGCATGACATGTAGTTCGTCCTGTAATTCCCGCGCGTGGCGTGTTCACTTACTTGCTTATGTACGAGTTTACTGTAGTATTTCTTTGCATAACAATTGCATAACATTTCTTTACAGCCCTCTTTGCATAATCATAAGTTAATTTCTGCATTGTGCACGTCATTTGCATCTTGCCCCTACCTGCAGGCGCATCTCTTTGTCATCTTGCCTGTTTGTCTAAGACTTCGGCCTTGTCAAAAATGGGTCATCTCTCGGCTTTGACATTCACTCCCGTCATATCATGACTTCCAAGGTAGAGCTATGGCAGCTTGTTTTAGCTTCTTTCTGTTCTTACATAGTTGGTTTTTGTAACTTAATTAATTTGCTTAATTAGTTAAGAGCTTTGTAATAATTAATTAGCTTGTTAGTTAGTTAATTAGTTGGTTTGTATTATTTATTCGGACCCTCTGTCGAGAGGGCGAATTTTGTAATAAGAGTGCGTGAGTGTGTGAATGTCTTCCAACCCCACGTCTTTCTCCCTTTTACTTAACCGCTTACAATGGTCAGTTCTAGGTCATGTTTTGATTAGCATCCTTATGCTATGCATGTTTGCATTCATTCATTTCTCTTGCATGCACTGGACTCGGCGCACCATACTAACTGCATCCTATTTCAATTCCTACTTGAATACATGTTATCAAGTGTTGCATTTCATATGCCATTTTAGAATAGCCGAGCCTATTTCTAGTTGCATTTTGCATCTGTTGCATTAGTCATCTTAACATAGCTAGGATCATGCATTGATTACTAACTAGCATTGTTTTGGCTCGGAGTACTAGGTAAGCTTTTATACTTTAGCATCTTGCATGAGTATGAGTGTTAACATGACAGCATGCTTGCCATGAGGCTATTTGCTTAACTGATATAACTGCCTGAATACTTGTGGGTGAAGGTTGGATTACTTGAATTGGAACAATTCATTGAAATGCGAGTTTTAAGCCCACTTGAGGGTGGCAAATCCACGTCTTAGCCTACTTGCGAGTAGCACCTTCAAAACCATTTTTAAACAAACAAACATGAGATGTTTTGTTCCAACTTAGGCGATCTAATCTATACTTGTGTGTTGTGAGCATCACATAGTAATTCTAGCTAATAACCGGAATAAGAGCACATGTGTTTTCAAAAACAAAATATCATGTTAGTAAAGGGCGATCTTTGATTGGGCGAGCAGGGGTGCTCATTGCATGACCTTCCCCTCTCATACCCAAGTTTCCGAGCCGAGGCAACTTTGGTGATGAGGGACACGTGGCCTTAGGCAACGAGTCAGGGTTTCCTAAATTTCCTAAAACAAAAACATTTAGGTGGCGACTTTGTATCTGGCAAAGTAGTCCATGTTTGGCACTTCTTTACAAAAATCAGTTTTCCAAAATGATTTGCCAGATTTGGACTCTTTGGTGATTTATCGGTCTTGCATTGTACTTTGCGAGACTAGATTCAGAACCGTGACATTTGAGTCCGAACTGTAGTATGCTAATAAACAAACCAGATTTTGCGCCAAATCTCGTGCGCGGGGGCCGGGACGTTAGGGCACGTCTACAGTTTCTGGCGACCCCGCTGGGGACTTAGAGAACTTGACTCGAATTCATGATATCTTGTTTTGATTACACTTATGTGTCTCTTTGGATTGCATTTGCATTGGTGCACCTAGAACACTGTGTCTGTCGTATGCTATTCCTGAATGGTTTGCCGGAGGCTTGCTTTGAGAAGCGTGCCATAAGGCTGACCAGTTGCGGGCTCTGCCACGACGCGAACACAAACCCCGATTTTTACCGGGGCATCCTTTTTGACCATTCGACCTAGTGCATATCGGAAACTGTAGTGACCATTCCAAGCTAGGACAGGTTGTTTACCCAATTATTGGTTGTTTGAAACCGTTGTGTGTATAGTGAAACCCTAGCTCCTGACAATAGGACAGGGAAACCCTACCCCAACATAGGGGTGCTTTAGAGTTGGCATCTACAGGAATGCACGTGTCAGTTTGCAAGTCTGGGTATCAGGCCTGCGGGCATCAAATTCGAAGAATCAGTATTTGGGGAATCAGTTTACCTGCGAGTATCAGATTCATATTTGGGGCAGTGATTTGGGAACAATGATCAGTGGTTGAGAACAGTCCATTCAGCTTGTGTTTGCCAACTGTGTGTTGTCTTTATTTAAGCTGTTATGTTGTCTGTTTTTCTATTTATTATTTCCTTATTATGCTTTATTTATCTTTTTGCAAGGTAGTTTAACACCATTGCATCCGACCAGGCAGATATCCCCCGTGCACTCTGGATTAGAGGTCGTAAACTTAATCGATCCAGGGATCTGATAGACGGACAAGTAGTGTTCCTTTCTTTACCCTTGGTTACCAGACGAAGGTCAAAAAGGCGCAGTGTATCGGTACAGCGGTCGCCAGATCAGTGGTCTACCCCACCAGTGAGCAGTTAGGTTGAGGTCTCAGTTTCTACTGTAGGGACAGATATACTGGTAGTTCAGTTAGATCATGACAATATGGCAGGTCTGGAAGAGATGATGCGTCAGCTCCAGGAAAGTATGAAAACCATACAGCAGGACGTTACTCGTCAGGCAGAGTTTTCCGCACGCCAAGCTGAGGTTATGGCCCAACAGACGGAATTAATTGCCTGGTTACAGTAATAAATCGGAGCGTCTGCTTCACACCCACCTCCACCCCCACCAAGAATTCCAATACTCAGGGAGACCGCTAACGTCCAGGACAATACAGACGATCCAACGGGGCCAGTTCCGCCCCGATCCTATCCCAGCTATCCAAAACACCTATCAACCCACTGGATTCTCCCTTTGAGTTCGAGGTGGACCCTACAGCACTAAAAGTGAGCAAGCTCGAAAAGCTGTTCAAGAAGTCCCAGGGTGTGAAATCCATCCCAGATATAGAGGACGGGTATACCGACTCGGCCGTGACTCTGCCAGATCGGTTTAAAATGCCGCACATAGACCGTTTCGACGGGTCTGGAGATCCTATAGTGCATTTGCGGTTATTTTCGGACGTACTAAGGCCGATGAGCCTCTCCAGATTGCAGAAGCTTTCCTTGTTTGGTCAGACCCTGTCGGGTGTAGCGGCTATTTGGTATGCAAAACTGGAAGACTCTGTTAAGAGGAACTAGGAGGAGATGGCTGAGGCCTTTGTAGCCCAATACTCCTATAATACACAGATCGAGGTCACAACTCGTGATCTTGAGACAACTGGGCAAGAGCCGAAGGAGAGCTTCTCCGATTTTGTGACTCGATGGAGGGCCAAGGCCTCGATGATGACCATCAGGCCTGTTGACAAAGATCAGGTTCGGATGGTTGTACGTAACCTCCAGCCCAAGCTCATGCAGAAGATGATCGTTCTCCCCCTCCCCACCTTTGCAGATTTACATGAGATAGGGGTGCAGATCGAGGACGCTATGAAACAGGGCCTCATTGATCATGAGCGAGAACAGCCTAAGATGGCATTCAACCGCAGTACGAATGCAGGCACAAGCAGTGCTGCAGCTGCCAGAGCTTCAAATGTGAGTATGGTCACCACCACCACCACCCCAAGAACCCTTTCAGCTACACCATTCATCGGTGCGTTCGGAAGTAGCTCACAAACAACCAAGTTTCCACCCCGAGGCCAAAGAACCTTCACCCTACTATACATATCTTTGTCCACGGCTTTGGGGGTTTTGATCAGGAAAGGGCACTTGAAGCCCCTAGAGCCAAGGCCACTACCAGATAGACTCCCTGCTTCCCATAACCCGACCAAGTATTGTGCCTTTCACCAGCAACATGGTCATGAAACCGACCTTTGCTTTAGATTGCGTCACGAGATTCAGGATCTCATTGACAACAGGGTGATCGTGTCTCCAGAGAAACCGAATGTCACAACCAACCCTCTCCTACCACATAACCAAGCTCCACCTCCCAAACGCATCAATATGATCCAAACTGGGGTTGTGTCATACGACCCTAGCATATATATCACCCCTTCTCATCTACCTAAGTCGAAGGTGTTTATTCCTGACAGCACTGACTTGTGCATGATGGACATCTCCCAAACCCAACCTGAAACGGTGGTGGTGGCTATCGAAGAGAGAAGTAGGACAACTGTAGGGGCAGATAAGAATGATTCTACAGAGCCTGAGGGGTCTACGAGCTTCATGTACAACCCGAGCGGTTACATTACATCAGTAGGCCAGGCTAGGCCGAGTGTGGGATTGCCAGTGGGGGCAGAGATTTGTGTAGTACGGGAGGATGGGCTTAATCAAGGGCTAGATGACCTAGCGGATCTAGAAGAGGACATTGCTAACCTTCAATTTTTCAACGAACAAGATCCGGGAGAGTGACTGTCAACTGGTTTGATTTGGATGGGTCAACAGAGTCTATAGGGTGGCTTGACGACCAGCCGGACGTTGTTGAACAACCTCAGCTAGAACAGGGTCCGTCAGGGACGGGGACATCAACAGTGGCCGGAAGGGCCGAGAATCAGGATGCATCGCCGGAGAGCGCCGGTGTTAAGAATTTCGCTCAAGATCCCAGCAATTTGAATATAAGAAATGTTGAACAGCAAGCTACGCTAAAGCAGTCTGAGCGGGAAAGGATCGAAGATTCTGAGAGGGTCAAAAAGGCCAATGCCCCTGCGGGGACAGAACATGCTGTGTGCACAGGAACAGAGCATGCTGCGAGCACAGGAACACAGGGTGCTGTGGACACAGGAATAGTTGTAGTGGAGCCAAACAGGTGTCTGTCAGCTGCCGATGGCATGTGGTGGGAAGATGATGACCTGTGTCTTGCCCACACCGATGAAGACTGGGGACAAAGCCAGCCGAATGATACCTGGTACATTGGCGAAGTAGACCACATGACTAGGAGTAGGCGGTATTTCAAGCCCCCACACTTGGATCAACCAGAGGTGTCTGGAAAGGACAAAGAGGCGAAGAAGCAGAAAGATAAAATGCTCGAAGAGAAGGCTGTGCTGAAACAGCTTAAGAAGATACCAGCAGACATCTCCATCTGGAGACTGCTTATGGCCTCAAGAGTTCATCGACAAGCTGTCCTTTCTGCAATGGACAAGGCCAAACTCTCAATAGATACCACGCCTGAGCAGCTGGTAGGACTGGTCTTTCCGGTAGGAGCTTCCCCGATGTTGACCTTTTCTGACAAGGAACTGCCGCCTAAGGGCGTAAACCATAACAAACCTCTCTACATCTCTGTTGAGTGTAGAGAAAAATGGATACTGGTAGTTCTTGTCGATACAGGATCTGCCATTAATGTGTGCCCGCCGAGGACGGCATATGCAATCGGGTTGAAGCCCGCGGACTTCGTGCCGACTACCCAGGTGATAAGGGCCTATGACAATACTAGCAGAGAGGTGATGGAGACTGTGTAAATCCAGACACAAGTTGGTCCAGGACAACACGAGATTGACTTTTATGTCTTGGACGTTCCTGCAACCTTTAATCTACTCTTGAGGCGGCCGTGGTTGCACTAGGTGAAGGCGGTCTCTTCCACCCTGCATCAGATGTTGAATACCCCCACGGGAAGGGGGTGGCTATTGTTTTTGAGAATTCGTCAATCCATCCGCCGCCAGAGGTGTCTACACCAGTTTTGGAAATTGAGCATGGCACGGAGGATGTGTTCCGATCAGGATTTACCCTAACCGAGGTCTGGGTCGTTCAAAACATCTTGGCTGTTGATGAAGGGTTGTATGTCAGCGCACAGGCAGTGTACCTCATGAACAAGCTCTAGCACATCCCTGGGATGGGACTAGGAAAAAGTGGCTGGAAGGGCATTACTGTATCGGCCGAAGTGCCACATAACCTGCATACCTTTGGCTTAGGCTATCTGTCTACCAAAGAGGACTGGGTGAGGAAAGGCAAAGAAATGGTTGGGAGAGCCAGAGCTAAGCAGACCGGGAGGCATTTTGAGTTGATGTATCGGCCTATCCAAGGCACCCGGAATGAACGCTTTGTCTGGGAGGGGGAAGACTTTCCATTCTGCGGCGTCCTAAAGCCATGGCTGAATGTCGAGGAAAGGCGCCTGCCGGGTTTTGAAATATTCTTTGACTTGCAGTTGTCCAAGGATGATGTTGCCGAAGAGCAGACAGACCCATCAACTGAGGTTGAGCAGTGTAAGGAAATGGATTCCGAGAGCACCGAGATTGAAATGGGGGTAGCACTGGCTTGTCTACTTTCAGATCTTTCGATCGTACATGAGTGCTTGGGGGATTATCTCTCAGTGTCTATGATCAGGAATGAAATGGCTGCGAGCCCACTCTCAAACATTCTAGATGCGTCCATCGCACCCTCCCTCGTCTGGCAGTACGAGGAGGGATTCTTATCGAGCAGCACCGGGTCAGGTAGTGAGCCGAAATCTGATTCCACCGAGTCTGTGGAGTCGGAATCAGGTTCCAGCTCGTCTGAGTCTGAGTCCGGTATTCCTGGGGGTGACAACCCAAATGCCACAGTCCTGTCTTGGTCATCTTTTTCTTTTTTCTTTGAGTCTGTTGTAACAGAGGAATCAGGCTACTTGGAAGTGATTAATGAGAATGGAAAGACTGTGGTTTTCGATTACTTTTCTGTGCCTTTGATTTATTGCATTAATTCAGACTTTCAAAATTTCAATGAAAACGACGAGGAAGAAATTCCTCCGGTTTTGAAATATTTGCTAGATCAAGAGCAGGAGAGGTTTGTAAAATCGCTGGTTGATAAAATCATCCAAATTAATGTTGGTACTGAGAAGGACCCGTGGCTGGTCCAGATCGGGTCCACGTTGTCTTCGGAGGAGCGCGAGCGCGTAGTCGCTTTATTAAAAGATTTCAAAGATGTTTTCGCGTGGTCTTACGAAGACATGCCTGGAATCGATCCTGAGATTGTACAGCACCGGATCCCTCTTGACCCCGAGGCCCGACCTGTTAAGCAGAAACTCAGAAGGATCCGCCCGGACTGGGCTATCAAGATCAAAGAAGAGGTCACCAAACAAATTGACGCAGGGTTCCTGCTGGTATCTGAATACCCAACTTGGTTGGCCAACATAGTTCAAGTGCCGAAGAAGGACGGCAAAATTCAGGTATGTGTGGACTTCAGGGATTTGAACAAAGCCAGTCCAAAGGACGACTTTCCTCTGCCGCATATCGACGAATTAGTGGACTTCGCTATGGGACATGCATTGCTTTCGTTCATAGATGGCTTCTCAGGCTACAATCAGATTGTGATGGAACCCGAAGACTGGGAGAAGACTGCTTTTACCACCCCGTGGGGAACCTATTGTTATAGGGTGATGCCGTTTGTACTGAAGAATGTTGGGGATACATATCAACGGGCTGCGACCACAATTTTGCATGACATGATCCACAAAGAGGTTGAGGTGTATGTGGACGACATGATTGTCAAGTCTAAGGAAAGAGAGGGCCACTACACCGCCTTGCAGAAGTTCTTCCAAAGGATCAGAGAATTTCGGTTGCAGCTGAATCCTCAGAAGTGTACGTTTGGTGTTACAACAGGGAAAATGTTGGGGTTCTTGATTACACAAAGGGGCATTAAAGTCGACCCTTCCAAAATTAAGGCCATCTTAGAAATGCCACCACCAAGGACTGAAAAGGAGATACGAGGCTTTCTGGGTAAAATGCAATTCATAAGACAGTTTATTGCAAAATTAACCTTAACTTGTGAACCACTCTTTGGTCTCTTGAAGAAAGGAAAAAAGTTCTAATGGGACAATCGATGCCAAGCTGTTTTCGAACAGATCAAGCAATATTTACAGAACCCACCTGTGTTGTCACCGCCTGAGCTGGGGAAACCATTGATTTTGTACCTTTCAGTGACTGAAACTACAATGGGCTGCATGCTTGTGCAGGAGTCTGAGGACAAAGTGGAGAGAGCTATCTACTACCTAAGTAAGAAGATGCTGGATTACGAGACTCGCTACACTCTACTGGAGAAGGCTTGCTTGACCTTGGTATAGGTTACCAGGAAGTTGCAGCACTACCTGTTAGCTCACTCTGTAATACTGGTTTCGAGATTAGATCCCATCAAATATCTCTTCTAGAAACTAGCACTTACGGGTAGGTTAGCTCGTTGGTTGCTTTTGTTTTTTGAATTCGATTTGAAGTATGTGATGCGCAAGTTAGTAAAGGGGAGAGCGGTAGTAGAGTTTCTAGCCGATCACCCAGTTGAAGAGGATGAAACAGTTGAGTACCTGTTCCCAGACGAGGCCATTCTGCACGTCGAAGAAGAGTTTTGGACGATGTACTTTGACGAAGCGTCAAACCAATACGAGTATGGGATAGGGGTGTTACCGATTGCACCCGACAATTCCCGTATACCTCTAGCATTCAAACTCTGGTTCAAAGTATTGAACAATGAAGCAGAGTATGAGGTGTGTATTGTTGGACTAGAAGCAGCTCTAGAACTAAGGGCAAAACATTTGGACGTCATCGGGGACTCGAACCTTGTTGTATCTCAAGCTAAAGGAGATTGGAAAGTCAAAGAAGAAAAGATGAGAATCTACCACCAGACCTTGGACTTGCTGATTCCTCAGTTTGAGAAATTGAATTTCGCTCATCTATTAAGAGAGAACAACAGGTTTGCTGATTCACTAGCAACTCTATCTTCTATGATAGACATCCTTTTTGGAGTCTGGATGCGTCCGATCATCATCGAATAGAAATTTGCGCCAGCCTACGCTGATTGCTGCCATAGACGAGGTACAAGATGAGAACCCCTAGTATTACGATGTCTGGAACTTCTTGGAAAAAGAGGCGTATCCACCAGGGACAAATCTAAAGACAAAAGGGCAATTCGAAGAATGGCTGCTCAGTTCATCGTCTGCGGAGGAAAACTGTATAAGAGAGGTCATCTCGGGATGCATAAGTTGTGTGTTGATGCCGAACTATCGAAGCTTCTGATGGAGGCCATCCATGGAGGAGAGTGCGGAGCGCACATGAACGGGGTGATGCTAGCCCGAAAAATTCTCAAACAAGGTTACTACTGGTCCACCATGGAGGAGGATTGTATTAGCTTTGTCTGGCGATGGCACAAATGTCAGATCCATGCAAACCACATGAACATTCCGCCGTCGAAGCTGTACAACATGACATCGCCATGGCCATTTTCAGTCTGGGGGATTGATGTGATCGGGTCTGTCACTCCGAAGAGGTCTAATGGGCATGAGTTCATTCTGGTCGCGATAGACTATTTTACAAAGTGGGTTGAGGCCCAATCTTATGCGGTGTTGAAGGCATCAAACGTTGCAAAGTTCATCAGGAACAACATCATCTGTCGCTACGAGGTCCCAAACGAGATTATTTCAGATAATGGTTCCCACTTCAAGAAAGAAGTGATCAACTTGTTGGAGAAGTACAATGTGGCTTTTCATATGTCATCTACATATCGGCCGCAAACCGACGGAGCAGTTGAGGCCGCCAACAAGAACATCAAGCGTATTCTGCAGAAGGTGGTGGAAACCTACCAGGACTGGCCAGATAAGCTGCCATTTGCTCTGTGGGGCTACCGGACTTCAATTTGAACTTCTATTGGGGCGACTCCGTATTCCTTGGTCTATGGGATGGAGGCCGTTCTGCCTATCGAAGTTGAGGTTCCGTCAATACGAGTACTGGCTGAGTGTCAAATAGCTGAGGCAGATTGGCAACAAAGCAGGTTCGAAGAACTCATGCTCTTTGATGAAAGAAGGTTGAAAGCACTGTACCATGTTCTGCGTTATCAACGACGAATTGCCAGGGCTTTTAACAAGAAGGTTAAGTCCAGAAATTTGAATGAAGGAGATTTAGTGCTCAAAGACAACCGAGCTCCCATCCACGACCCTAGGGGCAAGTTCAGACCCAATTGGACTGGCCCTTACATCATCAAGTCTATCTGGTCGGGTAGAGCTGTCATTTTGATGGACCTAGATGGCCTAGTGTTCTCCCAACCGATCAACATGGACAAGATGAAATATTTTCCCTGAGTGGCTCGCTAGGCTGAAAACCCGAAAGGGCGACCTAGGCAAAAGTTAGAGCACAAAAAATTTGAAATGATAAAAACTGAGCTCGCAAGGTTGAAAACCCGCAAAGGGCGGCCTTGGCAAAAGTTAGAGCACACAAGGAGAGAGTTAATACACGAGTGAACCCAAACTGAACTACGTAAGGCTTGATTCCTATCTTTGGGATACGTAGGCAACTTCACCCTGTAGTCCAGCCATAAACACTTCCCCGATCAACTTTGTCCGTGTGATTATGTTTGGTCATCTTTGTCTATTCCGCATTCAGGAGCTCGGTTGTGATCTCCGGTACAATGCTATTCAGACTAGGGGCAACTTTCTAGTTGTTGGGATTCGGCGTTGTACATCTCAGTGATAGATCTCAGGCATGTCCAGTTCTGATCCATATCGAAAATGGCTTTGAAAAGTTTTAATAAAAGTTGATTTTGCTCAAATTAATCTTTTTACAGCTTAGACCATTTTTTGACCAAACGAAAAATTTTCAGTACCCATAACCTTCAATTACATTGATTTCAATACAGAGTTCTCCTACTCTTGAATACAAATTGAAGTTGCTTTTCATTACATTCATAAAGAAAACTTGAAAGTTCTTATTAAAAGCAAATAAATTCGGGGCATAGTCAAGTGTTCCTGTGTCCCCTCTCTGAGCTGGTAGAAACCTCTGATGCCAAAGTGGGCCCGACCTGTGCCTCTTCATTGAGCCAATCTATGCACTCACCAGAGAGGGTGCAACTGAAAGTGGGAGCAGGGGCCAGAAGCTCTCTCGTCCTCCATGCTGCGGCAGACCGAGCTAGCTGTGCGCCTCGGACCGGAAATGTAGCAGGGTACTCTATCCCCTCCTCCGAACAAGTCTGATCATGTCCAAACTGATGCCGGATTCGGAACAGGAAGTAAAAGACACAGTGTGTCAGGCCAATCAATTGAATCCCGGGCTGGCGGGTCATGCTGTAGCTCATCACTGGCAGATTGAGCCAAGGGCAGTGCCAAGCAATGTGGTCCGCAGACAAACTACACATCCAGTTGTGCCACCATCCCTCATCAGGGGCATCGACTAGACGTCGTCGGAAGAAATAGCTGCGAGCTGAATATGTCGGGCATGAGTCTGCCACTCTCAATTTATCCATTAACCACACCTGGGGAGGGATGAAAAATGAAAGATTAAAGAATAGAGAGGTGTACGTTGAGAGAAAAGTAAGAAAAGGGTTTTGAGAGAAAAATCGAGCCTGAGGGTCGAGTGATACGAGCAATATATATGTGAGATAGGGTGGGAAACATTACCTGTAATAGTAGTGGACTCCCCGCAAACCTAGCCGTCTCCCGACGATGAAAAGTGTTCAAACCCATCAATGTCTCGGCTAGTGTCATGGCGATGCAGCTCTTGCCTTCTTTTAAGCCCTCGGTGACTTCAATCAAACGAGTGCTAAACCCTCTAGAGCCTGGGGCAAGTAAGAAATAAGACAGCATGCACAAGCAAAGCGCATGTCGCCAATAACCCTGCCAATGATGATCCCCGCGATCACCGGCATCAGAAAACCGACAAACCAAGCTTGGAATGTCCAGCTCTCTATCGTGAATCAATGACCGAGCGTCGTTCGAGCGTCATGCAAAGTAAGGCCGCACATCCGTCCTAAGGCTTGGACGTGGCCGAACCAGAGCTGAGGCAAGACTTCTTCATCGTGCTCGAATTCTATCAAAGCTTGGAAATCCTCAAAAGTAGGACACATCTCTTGTTCACCAAAGCTAAAGACGTATTTCACCGGATTCCAAAACCTTGCCGCAGCATGGAGGAATGGAAAACGCAGCCGGGTGTGACTCAACGTGAATCGTGCATTTATGCCAAAGTCCCGGAAATCCAGCTTTTCCGAGCCATCCAAATTTGTAATCCAATTTGTGAGATTTTGGACAAGAAACTATTCCATTTGGTGCAAGTCAGGGCAGAAATGAGGAAAACTATGAAGCTGAGGCTTTTGTAGAAGATAAGGTGTTGAGTGGAAGACAGGTGTCAGCATTCTGGAGGTGCTTGACATTTTTGGCCGATCAGCCAAGAAAAGTGCCGACTGACCATCTTTTTTGGCCGATCGGCTAGTAATGTTGGCCGATGGCCATTTCTTGTGTCCGATGGCCTCTCCCCTTGTTCTATGAGTTGTCTATGTGTTGGATATGCTGAGAACTTGTGATTGGTTCCACTTCAAATGCCTTTCGGTGATGATTTTGCGAAGTCGTGCCTGTGTTACTTCAATTTGTTTATTAAGTTGTTGTACCTTTGCTTATCGAGTTGTATTTTGCTTTCTTCAAGTCTTTGTTTTGCTTATCGAGTTGTATTTACATCTGGTTAGCTTGTCAAGTTCTTTGTTTTGCTTATCGAGTTGTTTTGTTGTTAGTTGGCTCACTACCTGATTAATTGCAATTCGATTGTTTAGTTTTCAAAACAAAGTACAATCTCATTTACATTGTTATGTAATGCGATGCGATGCGATGTGATGCGATGAATGTACAAATGTAACACTTTTTGGAACAAAAAGTAGCTGTTTCATTCCATCATTTCTTTTGCAAAAGTACATAGTTTTGAAGAAAATAAAACCTACCTAAGGCAGTACAATGTGCTCAAACTACTAGTAAAAAGAAAAATAAAGCAAAAAAGAAGAAGAAAAGCAGCAAAATGTCTGGATGGGTGTCGGTCGCCTCAAATGCGGGGGTTTGTCTTCGTCCTCTTCCTGGACGGAGGTCCAGGATCGCCGCCGTCATCTCCGCTGTCTGAGCTGTCTCCAGCCTCACCCTGGGACGACTCTACCTCCGCATCAGACTCATCATCATCAGGGGAAGGCTCCCGTGAACTACTCGCAGCACGAGCTCACCTGTGTCTGCCTCGGCTATAGATCGTCATCCCCCGCCTGGCTCCCCCAGTTGTTCTGGCAGGTGCTGAAGGTCCTGCTAGAGCACACCCTGCGGCCGGTATCTGGAATGGGGCCTGAAAAGAACAAATGGCAAATGCATCAGTTATATTGTGCAAAGCAGGGTATGAATACCGAATGCAGTGTATGAGTACAGTGTATGAACGTCGTGGGCAATGCTGTGAGCAGTATATGAATGCTATGAGTACAGTGCATGAGTGCTGTGAACATTATGTGAGTACAGTGTATCAGTGCCGTGAGTGGTATGTTAATGCAATGAATCAAGTGTCGTATCGATAATGTGATGTATCAAATTAGTACGGAACAGAATGTGCGAAGTTTTTGAGACCGAGGTTGAAAGAACTCACGGGGATGCCGTAAATGGTCAACAGGTCGATGCTCCTCTGCAGCATTCCCATCACTGAGGCTGTCAGCTCCAGAGACTGACTAGTGTACTCGATGGAAACCTGCAAAAGTGATTGAAATCATTAGTATTCTGCGGGATGTTAAATGAAATGAAATGACTATACAGAATGCAAAATAAAGCACATACTGGGGTCGAGCTGCAAACTCCGACAAGCTCATGACCAGCCGAAGGAGGAGCGATGGGTATCTGATAAGTCTCCCCACCCTATCCTCGGCATGTCATGGTAGTGGGAAGGGTTGGCCGCTCTACTCCCTGTCCCCTCCGAGACCCACTCTTGCTACGGGCCTGAGCCGCCCTCGATGCTCCCGCTCCTGCCGCTGGCGCTGCAGGCCTCTCTCTCTCGACTCGGCGAGCACTAGCCAGAGGCCGCATGAGATAAGCCTGGATGAACTCGATGTAGTCGCCCTAGCCTCTGAAGGGGTCAGAGTCCCAGCCGATCGTATAATCCATCATCTCCTCCAAGGTATCTCTCGGTATGCCTCATATGGGTAGGAGGTGGACTCGAAACTATTTGCTCCGGTAAACCAAGGGTCTGGCGCAGGAAGCGCTCACCCAGGTACCAAACCCGACAGACCGGGCCCTCCAACAAAATCCTAAACCGGGCAGTCTCCCGAGCACTCGGATACTGCTCCCTCACTACGTCAGGCAACGAAGCCCAAGGCTGCCAAGTGATCTGCAAATAATGGGATATACAGTTTGTTATCTACTATTGAAAGTACAATGTAAAGTGAAGCTTAAATGAACTGTAAAGTTTGAAATACCTCTGCGGCGGTGATGGTGTCGAAGTATCTGCGGAAAAATAGGAAGGACTCCCGTGGCCTCCGCTCGCAACTCACGTCATAGCGATGAGAATATGGAACGCCGAGGGGGATCTCCACATCCGGCACTGGGGCAAAGCCTCGGAAAGTAGGCATACACCAACAACTACAGAGTGTAACAGGGAAAATATGAGTATGCTTATCAGATAAAGCAGAATGCACATAAAGCAGAAATCAGAGAATGGTGTGCAGTGTATCGTGCAACATGTGAAGTGTATTGTGTAATGTATGCAGTGTACAACCAGTGTAAAGCATAAAGGTAAGGTAAGGTGTACCTCTCAGGCTCGCCAGTAAGCTCTGAGCAGATGACCACTGCGGCGGGATGAAGAGCTCATGTATCCGTAGAGCGTGGCCAAGCCTGCGCCACCCCAATTGTAGCGACGGATCCTGGTCACATCCACCAGTGCGCTCAGTAGATAAAGGGCGACAGTGTTCGCCCGATCGGCGAAGAGGGTGGTCCCTAGCAAGAACATGATGAATCCGCGAGCGTACTGCTCCTCCTCCCGGGTCATAGGCGCCTGTACCCTAAAGTGACCTCGAATCAAGAGTACCTCATGAACCCTGGCCGGGAGATAGGTGGCCGAGCGCTGAGCAAAAACATCTGGGCGGCGTCCCACTCATCCATATAAGTGTCAAAGGGAATCGGATCACCCCCTACCCCGATGCCGGTGCGCATCGAAAAGTCAAAGGGAGTCATCGTTATCTCCTCTGTAGCAGAAAGGTGGAAAGAATCAGTGGTGTCCCACCACCTCTCCACTAGAGCACCAAGAAGGGGTCTACTTGCAGTGAGGCGCGAGAGTCCCATGTAGAAAACGCCGAAGCTGGCTTGATCAACGATGTGGCGGACCGCATCGCGCAGCTCCATGTACCAACCTCGGGCGATGGTGTTCGCATACCCCTGGAAGGCATGGGAATCTCCCTGTATTCAAAACAAACAAATGCGAAGTAGTATTAGATATACAATGTTTGAATGCGTTCAGTGTTGTTGAAAATGCAGTGTGTGTATGCATTCGAGTTTAAACAGATATCATGTGTGGGTGTGCTCACGGTAAACTAAACATGTGATGTATCAGTGTGTTTGGGTTATTCAGTTAAAGAACATTATTGGTTATCGAAGATATCTGATCTACATTGCGGAAAATGAAAGAGATGGGAGAATGTACCTCAGCGGCGCCAAAGGATAGATACGACTCTGGCTCGCGTAGCAAGAGCTCCAATGGCGCACCTCGCGCGTAGCTCCAAAACTGACGGATGCTATCAAGAGGTAGTATGTGAATTGTCGGCCGGTATGTCGCCGGGTCGAATGGTCGAATGCTAAGAGGTAGGAGCCCGACCTCAAGGTCCATATCCATCTCCGGGGGAGTCCCACCTGGTGGAATGTCGTCCGCCATCTCGAGAAAGGTGCAAAAATGGCCGAGGGTGAGGAAAATAGGCAAGAATACCAAAAGTCAACCCAAAAGTCAACCCAGAGGGGTGAAAAATGGGAGAAAAGGTCGAAGTGTGGAAAAAGGCACGAAGACCGAGGGTAACTCGGGGGAAACAAACCCCAAGTGAAGGAAATCAAGAATGTGGCACCAAAATCGAATTTTGTTCGGTTCAAAGTGTGTAAAACGAAGAGGGTTTCGCAAATCAAACGATGTAAAAGGCTCGGAAACAAGAGAAAAGCTCGGATCTAAGGTTAGGAAATCACCTAGAGAGAGAGAGGAATGTTTTTCGAGTTTGAGGGAGTGAGGAAATGGGGTTTGAGGCCCTATATTTAAAGACTCGAGGTGAATGGACAAAACTGCCCCGAAATTGCCATTTTTGGCCGATCGGCTAAATATTTGGCCGATTATCTCTTTTTGTGGCCGATGGATGGCCGATGGCCTCCCCTTATGGTCGATGCACCTCCAATGTTCTTGTTTGGGTCAGTTGTGTTAATTGGTACCCTTATCTCTCGAGGAAGTGCAAGAAAATACACTTTTGAAGCTTAACCGGCCTTCGTGTTGACCTCGAATCGTGTCTTCTGTGTGCGGCATTTGATATGCACGAGGCGTATCCTTTTTCGTATCCTTTGTATGTTACGAGATTCGAAAATCGCCTTGAATATGTCACATTACAATGTTTTGTCATGTTTGTAATAAGCGTGCTTGTTATATGTCTTTTCGCTCTTGCATTGAGCGTGCCTCGTCTCGTATTGAAATTGCATTTCAACATCACGAATAAAATGCCTCTGTCATGCTTGCATTGTCATGCACATCTCTTTCGCATTGTTATGCACATACTATATGCGTTGTCGCGCACGTCATGCTTGCATTGTCATGCACATCTCTTTCGCATTGTTATGCACATACTATATGCGTTGTCATGCACGTCATGTTTGCATTGTCATGCACATCTCTTTTGCATTGTTTTGCACATCTAATTTGCGCTGTCACACACATTACTTGCATTGTTTTGCACATCTATCTTGCGCTGTCACGCACTTTACTCATATTGTTTTGCACCTCTTTAACTTGCGTTGTCACGCACGTTACTTGCATTGTTTTGCACATCTATCTTGCGCTGTCACGCACTTTACTCGCATTGTTTTGTACCTCTTTAACTTGCGCTATCACGCACGTTATTTGCATTGTTTTGCACATCTATCTTGTGCTGTCACGCACTTTACTCGCATTGTTTTACACCTCTTTAACTTGCACTGTCATGCACGTTACTTGCATTGTTTTGCACATCTATTATGCGCTGTCACGCACGTTACTTGCATTGTTTTGCACATCTATCTTGCGCTGTCACGCACTTTACTCGCATTGTTTTGCACCTCTTTAACTTGCGCTGTCACGCACGTTACTTGCATTGTTTTGCACATCTATCCTGCGCTGTCACACACGTTACTTGCATCGTTTTGCACATCTATCTTGCGCTATCACGCACGTTACTTGCATTGTTTTGCACATCTATCTTGCACTGTCACGCACGTTAATTGCATTGTTATGCACCCCTTCACTTGTGTTGTCACGCACTTTTCACTTGCATTGCTATGCATATTTCTAACGATATTGTACCTGTTAAGTTTCTTTCTTTTGAAGGCACGATATTGTATGTACGGTTCATTTGAAGCTGGAGCGACCAGACGAACCAGACGGTATTGTATGTACTCCGCGTGAGACGTAGTGAGAATTGTATAATTCTCTTACATCCTTTCTGCATGAAATGTAGTTTGATTCTTATTCACTTGCTTAAATTGTTGCATGTTATGCTTCATTACAGCTCTCTTTGCATGATCATAAGTTATGTTCGGCATCGTGCATGTCATTTGCATCTTGCCTCTGCCTGCGGACGCATATCTTTGTTATCTTGTATGCTTGTCTACGTCTTCGGCCTTGTCGAAAATGGGTCGTCTCTAGGCTTTGACATTCACTCCCATCATCTTATGACTTTCGAGTTCTGTCAAAGAGGGGCAATTGTAAACACCCTATTTTTGACCGTCCTCATGACTTGGACATCATCGTTTGAACACTCGATGATCATTCATGCTCGTGTTCGTTTTGAGTTCTCGAAGGTCTTGGCTACGCACCTTGCCTTAGGATCTCTCAACTTGTTTGTTTTTGTGCTTGGTTGTGGACCAAGGATGTGACAACCCTCACTGCTGATTAGTGCTAATCTATGATTAAGCATGTTAAATGACTGATTGACTAAAATCCTGAACTGATTGATTGAGTGTATAGCTTAAGTGCATTTATATCTGTTGACTGTTGAATGATCTGTTCATGTTTTGCGCTTTAAACTGTAAATTGAAGGCCTTATCGGCGGCCGAATCTAAAATTGAGTAAGGTTTTATGCTAGTTAGAATTTATGTGATTTTATGGTATATTTAATTGAAATGTGATTTGGTATGATTAAATTAGATTTAATAATGTTAAATTACATAAGTTGGCATTATTTACCCTTTTGCCATCTAGTGGGCCACTTCACCAAATGTTGTTTGAAGCTTAGTCTTGCATCATTCTTCATTTCCTCTAAGACCAAACATGAGAGAGAGCTAGAGTGTTGGAGACATTGAATTCATCTAGAATTCTTGCTTGAAATTAGAAGTTTTGAAGAGAGGATTGCAAATTGAGCTTTCCTTCTTGGAATTGGAGACCTAAGGCAGAGAATTTACCTTCTTGTTCATATTTTGAGTTGGTTCTTGCATGGTTTAGAGGATTGTTGGAGTTTAGAGCCAAGTTATGGCTTAAATTGTTGAATTGAAGCTTGAATCATCCATGCATGTACATATTCTTGCATTTTGAAGTTGATTTTCATGAAATCTTGCATGCAAGTTTACATTCTTGTTCTAGTCCACGAGTTCATCATGGTTTTGAGTTTAATCTTGCTTTGGATCATGTTTTGAGGCATTAGAATTCACTAGAGTTCATGCATGTCGTATGTTCTTCATGTTCATGAAAATTTCTTTCAAATTGTGTTTAATTGAACTACTTTTGGGCTTTGATTTTGCAAATTGATCTTTGAAACATGTGATATTATGAGTTTACAAGTGTTTTCCAGAAAATTATCCCAAAAGGATCGAATTTGATGCATTAAAGTTGAGTTTTGAGCTTGAGGTTCAAATCTGGAAATTTCAGATTTTGGACTCACGCTCGAGCGAGGAACTCCACACTCGAGCGTACGCTTTGTGTTCATGCAATCCGCTCGAGTGAGAAAAGTGACGCTCGAGCGTGAAATGCGTGTATCCAATACATTGCATGTGTTTACAGTCCGCTCAAGCGAGGGAATGCACGCTCGAACGACGACTTGTGTCTCACACTCGAGCGAGGGTCGAGCGCCCGTCGAGCGTGAATTTCATGCATCCAGTACTTTTGCAGTTCGCTCGAGCAAGAAAAGTCAAGATCGAGCAGAGCTCCTTTGTCTGCATATCCGCTTGAGTGTAGAAAGCTACGCTCGAGCGAGACCCCTGTTTTCTGAAAATTCTGAAAAGTGTTTTAAAGTGCATTTTTGCATCCTCATTCCATCCTAGGCATTCCTAGGTCTAGTTTAAGGCATCTTAATGGGAATATTGATGTAGAACCACACCGAGGCAAATTAGGGATTAAGTTATTATTTCCCAACTGTGTAGCTTAGTGTGTGTTCGTTCTGTAACTGTGTAGGGTTGGCATCCGAGGACGCTCTAGCTGCTTATAGCCCAGTGCTCTGTGAGTAACAATGTTGTAAAGATATGTTCAATCATGAATATTTTCTGAATGAACAACTGTACTGCTTTCTGAAATGATATTTCTTACTGAATGAATGTTTGTCCTACTTGCGAACTATATTTGTGGCATCCATAGCAATTTACTGTTACTGTACTGTACTGCTACTGTCACAGAGATCTCTGTCAGTTCCAAGTTTGGAACCATTACTGTTTACTGATATGATGGCCATCAACTGACTGTTCGGTCTGTTAAGACCTACTGTACCGTTTTGCTATTGGATGCACTACATATGACTATTATAGTTTCTGAATGACTGTTATGGCATGAAATATGAGCCACAAACTGAATAACCGATATACTGATAAATGACTGTTTTCAATACTGAAAGGACATTCATTCTTAACCTCTTTACGCATATGTTATTCACTGAGCTTTAGCTCACTGCTCATATATATATATATATATATATATGTAGGTGTTTAGGCACCAGACCGTTGCTAAAAGCGTCAGGCTAAGCCCTTGTTTTGCCAAGCCAACCTTTGTGCCTCACTTCGAAGTTCCAGATCTGTTCAAGCTAAGGCTGCTTTTGGGGTGTCTCAGATTCACCCTATCTGTCTCTGTTATGTATAGACTGAATGATATTTGTACTGTACTGTTATGATAGGGATTTGGTCCCTAACCTGAATGCCTGTAAATGATGTATGTATATACTGTTTTGTTTCGAATGTGACTATGCTATGGAAGTCTTTTTGCATACAGACTGTCACAGCTCATTGGACATCTTTCATTTACTGTTTTGACTTCCGCCAGCCCCTGTACTCTGTAATATTGTTATTACTGTTAAGCAGGCCTTCAGTAATCTCGGATTACTGGCCAGTTGCGGTGCTAAACCCATAGGGGTGGGTTTGGGTCGTGACAGAGTGGTATCAGAGCAATTTTAAAACCACGAGTTATACCGCACACACGTGTCCAAATGAGCTATAGGATGTCCTAGAAAAGTAATTAGGACATTGTATGAGCATGAAAAATGTGTGTGGCCATGACATGAATATACGTGTTAATGTGTTTAAGTATGCAACTGCCTATGTTTATTATTGTCATAATTGCCTATAGTGAAATGGATAACGCAAAAACTGCCGATGAAACTGAATCATCTGACGCCAGAATGGCAAGATTAGAAAGAACAGTGGAACTGTTGACCGAAGCCTTAAGGCAACAGCAACAATAGAACTAACAGCCCCCATCTCCTCCAGTATAGCTGGAACAGAATGTGAATGATGACATCATTGCTCTAACACAGAAGTTCAGTAAGATGAAACCGCCATCGTTTCAGGGAGGCCTTGAACCATTGAATGCCGAAGTGTGGGTGCTAGAAACTAAAAAATTATTTAAAGTCTTTCCGTGTTCTGACGCACACAAAGTGCTACTGGCTACCTTCACCTTACAAGAAGAGGCCAGAAGGTGGTGGATACTTGTCCGCGACACCAATACTGCTATGAATTGGGCTCAGTTCAAGGAAGCCTTCTTTGAGAAATACTTCCCACAGTGTGTCAGAGACTGCAAGGTAATCGATTTTGAACAGTTGAGACAAGGTACCATGTCCGTGGCTGAGTATGAGTCAAAGTTTACTGAACTCGCCAGATATGCACCGCACATGGTTGGCACTGATTATAAAAAGGCCAGGAAGTTTGAAGGCGGAGTTAATGTAGAAATTCTTGACAGAATCAACGTTTTGAAATTGCTGAAATACGTGGATGTTCTTGATCGAGCAATAATGGCTGAGTCGAACATCAAAGCATTGAAACAAATCGAAACACTAGTGTCTGAATGGTGTAGTAAGAGACGGGATTTTAAATTTAAGAAAGGCCAGAACAGTTCGTTGAACAAAAAGCCGAACACAGGGTCAACAAACAGTTCTAGTCAAGGAAACCGTTCTATACCGCCCTGCTCTGAATGTGGTAAGAATCATAAGGGGGTTTGTTATAAACTTTCAGGTGCTTGTTACAGGTGTGGCAAGGTGGGCCACATGGTCAAAGATTGCCCTTCTGCTCCTCAGGGCAATAATAAAGCTGCACCAAGCGCAGCAGCATCAACTGCTCCACCGAAACCCAACCCCAAAGCTACTAGAAAAGAGCCTATGAGGCAAGGCCGAGTGTTCGCACTAGTACCGGGAGACGTACAGAATATCGAGACCGTTGTGTCAGGTATACTCTCAATTTGTGCTCAAAATGCGCATGTTTTGATTGATTCGGGGTCTACACATTCATATGTATCGCATGCTTTTTTGCAAAAATTGAATAGACCATTGGAACCCATGAACTATCTATTAGCTGTATCTTCACCTGTTGGAGGATCCATGACTTGTGCTTATATGAACCTTGCATGTGAAATTATTGTTGAGGATGTTCATTTGTATATTGATTTACTGCCATTGAATATTGATCATTTTGATGTGATATTGGGAATGGATTGGTTAACGAAATATCATACTACCATAGATTGTGTAACAAAACAAGTTGTTTTCCGTCCACCCGGACTGCCTGAATTTGTGTTTAACGGAGTTAAAGTAGTGCCTCCCCCGTATCTGATTTCATCCATGAAAGTTTTCAAACTGATTAGAAAGGGGTGTAAAGGGTATCTATGTTCTGTATTGACTGTACCTACTGATGATAAAACTAATGTAAACAGTATTCCTATTGTCAGAGAATTCCCAGATGTTTTTCCAGATGATCTACCAGGGGATTTGATTGATAGAGAGATTGAGTTCACCATTGATGTGATTCCGGGTACACAGCTTGTATCTAAAGCTCCGTATAGAATGGCACCTACCGAACTAAAAGAGTTGAAAGTTCAGCTGCAAGAACTGTTAGATAAGAAGTTCATCAGGCCCAATACTTCACTGTGGGGCGCGCCAGTCTTATTTGTGAAAAAGAAAGACGGCTCACTGAGACTCTGCATTGACTACCGTGAACTGAACAAGGTAACAGTGAAAAATAAATATCCATTACCTCGCATTGATGATTTATTTGACCAGTTACAGGGTGCCCAAGTGTTCTCCAAAATTGATCTTAGATCTAGATATCACCAGTTGAAAGTCAAGATAGAGGACATCGAAAAGACTGCCTTTCGAACGAGGTACAGACATTACGAATTTCTTGTTATGCCTTTCGGAGTTACCAATGCACCTGCTGCATTTATAGACCTTATGAACAGAATTTTCAAACCATACCTTGATGAATTTATAGTTGTTTTCATAGATGACATTTTGATTTATTCCAAAAGCACGGAAGAACATGAACGTCATTTGAACATTGCCCTACAGACCCTAAGAGAACAAAAACTTTATGCAAAACTAACTAAATGTGAATTTTGGCTAGACAGTGTGATGTTTTTGGGACATGTGATCAGCAAGGATGGTATTACAATTGACCCACAGAAAATTGAAGCAATAGTGAGCTGGCCTAGACCGACAAATGTTACCGAAGTCCGAAGTTTTCTAGGCTTAGCCGGGTATTATAGAAGGTTTGTCAAAGATTTCTCCAAAATTGCCCTACCACTGACACAGCTGACTTAGAAGGGAATATCATTTGACTGGACCGATCAGAGGAAATCAGCTTTTCAAGAGTTGAAAACTCGACTAGTGACTGCACCGATTCTCACTTTACCCTCAGGTACGGATGGTTATACTGTATATAATGATGCTTCTTATAAGGGTTTGGGATGTGTTTTAATGCAGAATGGTAAAGTTGTTGTATATGCTTCTCGACAACTGAGATCGCATGAAAAGAACTACCCGACCTATGATAGTGTTTGCACTGAAAATTTGGCGTCACTACCTTTATGGGGCAACATACGAGGTATATACAGACCACAAGAGTTTGAAATACTTCTTCACACAGAAAGAACTGAACATGAGGCAGCGGAGATGGTTAGAACTGATAAAAGACTATGACCTGCAAATTTTGTACCATCCAGGAAAAGCTAACACTGTTGCTGATGCACTGAGTCAGAAATCGATTAGAAATTTAGCCTGTTTACTCACCGGGCAGAAAGAATTGCTATGTGACCTTGAAAGACTTGAAATTGAGATTGTTTTGCATGAACAAGGTGGAACAATAACCGCTATTTCTGCTCAACCGGCACTGATTAAAGAGATTAAAGAGAAACAGCAACAGGATGACTTCTTGAGGAAGGTCATCAAAGAACGGGAATCCAAACCGAGGCCGGATTTCAAATTTGAGAATAATGTGTTGAAATTTCAAGGAAGATTGTGTGTACCGAGTGATTCTGAACTGAAAAGAAGAATTTGCAAGAAGGCCACAATTCAAAACTGTTTATCCATCCAGGAAATACGAAAATGTACCAAGACTTGAAACTGAATTTCTGGTGGTCGAGAATGAAGAAAGAGATTGCTGATTTTGTGTCGAAATGTCTTCATTGCCAACAAGTTAAACCCGAACATCAACAACCAGCAGGTTTGCTGTAACCCTTATCGATACCGGAGTGGAAATGGGAATATATCACTATGGATTTCATTGTTGGTTTACCTCGCTCCAGTAAAGGTATGGATTCAATTTGGGTTATTGTTAATAAACTGACTAAATCTGCTCATTTCTTACCTGTCAAAATAATTTATAATGCAGACAAATTGGCTATAATCTATATTGATGAGATTGTTAGATTGCATGGAGTGCCTGTGTCCATTGTTTCTGATAGGGACTCGAAGTTTACATCGAGATTTTGGCAAAGTTTGCAGACAGCATTGGGTACTGAACTGAGATTGAGTAGTGCATACCATCCTCAGACAGATGGCCAGTTAGAAAGAACCATCCAGACTCTGGAGGATTTACTGAGAATGTGTGTCCTTAATTTTCAGGGAAATTGGGAAAGCCACTTACCGTTAGCTAAATTCGCCTACAACAATAGTTTTCACTTGAGCATTGGTATGGCGTCTTTCGAGGCTTTGTATGGCAGAAAATGTCGATCTTTGATTTGCTGGGCAGAAGTTGGAAATGGGCCTTTGCTTGGGCCCGAAATTGTACATGAAACTATCGAAAAAGTGAAACTGATTCAATAGAGACTGAAAATCGCACAGAGCTGACAGAAAAGTTATGCGGATGTCTGAAGGCAAGACCGAGAATATGAAGTAGGTGATCACATTTTTATTAAGGTGACACCGATGAAAGGCCAGACTTGTTTTGGGGTTAAAGGCAAGTTAACGCCGAGATATGTCGGACCGTACAAGATTATTGAAAAGATTAATCCGGTGGCGTATCAAGTAGCGCTTCCTCCTGAAATGGAGCATATGCATAACATGTTCCATATTTCAATGTTGAGGGATTATCTTCGAGATCCCTTTCATGTGATTGAGCCTACCTGTGTAGTGCTAAGTGATTACTACACTTATGAAGAGCGGCCTATTCAGATTGTAAACAGACGGATCAAGAAGTTAAGGAACAAAGAGATTCCGTTAGTGAAAGTTGACTGGAAAAACCATGGTGGCGTGTATGCCACTTGGGAAAGGGAAGACGATATGATCAAGAGATATCCTGAACAGTTCCCACTGAATCCTATTTTCTTCCAGAATGAAGGTAATTCGAGTTTGGAGGACCAAACTCTTTGTAAGGAGGAGAGACTGTGACAACCCTCACCACTGATTAGTGCTAATCTATGATTAAGCATGTTAAATGACTGATTGATTGAAATCCTGAACTGATTGATTGAGTGTATAGCTTAAGTGCATTTCTATCTGTTGACTGTTGAATAATCTATTCATGTTTTGCGCTTTAAACTGTAAATAAAAGGCCTTATCGGCGGCCAAATCTGAAATTGAGTAAAGTTTTATGCTAGTTAGAGTTTATGTGATTTTATGGTATATTTAATTGAAATGTGATTTGGTATGATTAAATTAGATTTAATAATGTTAAATTACATAAGTTGGCATTATTTACCCTTTTGCCATCTAGTGGGCAACTTCACCAAATGTTGTTTGAAGCTTAGTCTTGCATCATTCTTCATTTCCTCTAAGACCAAACGTGAGAGAGAGGTAGAGTGTTGGAGACATTGAATTCATCTAGAATTCTTGCTTGAAATTAGAAGTTTTGAAGAGAGGATTGCAAATTGAGCTTCCCTTCTTGGAATTGGAGACCTAAGGTAGAGAATTTACCTTCTTGTTCATATTTTGAGTTGGTTCTTGCATGGTTTAGAGGATTGTTGGAGTTTAGAGCCAAGTTATGGCTTAAATTGTTGAATTGAAGCTTGAATCATGCATGCATATACATATTCTCGCATTTTGAAGTTGATTTTCATGAAATCTTGCATGCAAGTTTACATTCTTGTTCTAGTCCACGAGTTCATCATGGTTTTGAGTTTAATCTTGCTTTGGATCATGTTTTGAGGCATTAGAATTCACTAGAATTCATGCATGTCGTTTGCTCTTCATGTTCATGAAAACTTCTTTGAAATTGTGTTTAATTGAACTACCTTTGGGTTTTGATTTTGCAAATTGATCTTTGAAACATGTGATATTATGAGTTTACAAGTGTTTTCCAGAAAATTAGCCCAAAAGGATCGAATTTGATGCATTAAAGTTGAGTTTTGAGCTTGAGGTTCAAATCTGGAAATTTCAGATTTTGGACTCATGCTCGAGCAAGGAACTCCACGCTCGAGCGTACGCTTTGTGTTCATGCAGTCCGCTCGAGCGAGGAAAGTGACGCTCGAGCGTGAAATGCATGTATCCAGTACATTGCATGTGTTTACAGTCCGCTCGAGCGAGGGAATGCATGCTCGAGCGAGGACTTGTGTCTCACGCTCGAGCGAGGGTCGAGCGCCCGTCGAGCGTGAATTTCATGCATCCAGTACTTTTGCAGTCCGCTCGAGGGAGGAAAGTCACGCTCAAGCGGAGCTCCTTTGTCTATATGTCCGCTCAAGTGTAGAAAGCTACGCTCGAGCGAGACCCTTATTTTCTAAAAATTCTGAAAAGTGTTTTAAAGTGCATTTTTGCATCCTCATTCCATCCTAGGCATTCCTAGGCCTAGTTTAAGGCATCTTAATGAGAATATTGATGTAGAACCACACTGAGGCAAATTAGCGATTAAGTTAGTATTTCCCAACTGTGTAGCTTAGTGTGTGTTCGTTCTGTAACTGTGTAGGGTTGGCATCCGAGGACGCTCTAGCTGCTTATAGCCCAGTGCTCTGTGAGTAACAATGTTGTAAAGATATGTTCAATCATGAATATTTTCTGAATGAACAACTGTACTGCTTTCTGAAATGATATTTCTTACTGAATGAATGTTTGTCCTATTTGTGAACTATATTTGTGGCATCCATAACAATTTACTGTTACTGTACTATACTGCTACTGTCACAGAGATCTCTGTCAGTTCCCATGTTTGGAACCACTACTGTTTACTGATATGATGGCCATTAACTGACAGTTCGGTCTGTTAAGACCTACTGTACCGTTTTGCTATTGGATGCACCACATATGACTATTATAGCTTCTAAATGACTGTTATGGCAAGAAATATGAGCCACAAACTGAATGGCTGATATACTGATAAATGACTGTTTTCAATACTGAAAGGACATTCATTCTTAACCTCTTTACGCATATGTTATTCACTGGGCTTTAGCTCACTGCTCATATATATATATATATATATATGTAGGTGTTCAGGCACCAGACCATTGCTAGAAGCGTCAAGCTAAGCCCTTGTTTTGTCAAGCCAACCTTTGTGCCTCACTTCGAGGTTCCATATCTGTTCAAGCTAAGGCTGCTTTTGAGGTGTCTCAGATTCACCCTATCTGTCTCTGTTATGTATAGACTGAATGATATTTGTACTGTGCTGTTATGGTGAGGATTTGGTCCCTAACCTGAATGCCTGTAAATGATGTATGTATATACTGTTTTGTTTCGAATGTGACTATGCTATGGAAGTCTTTTTGCATACAGACTGTCACAGCTTATTGGACATCTTTCATTTACTGTTTTGGCTTCCGCCAGCCCCTGTACTCTGTAATATTGTTATTACTGTTAAGCAGGCCTTCGGTAATCTCGGATTACTGGCCCGTTGCGGTGCTAAACCCATAGGGGCGGGTTTGGGTCGGGACAGAGGACTTGTGGTTTTGCTTTTGAGGGAAGAGGGTGGCTTGTTGGCCATCCCTTCAACCCTTCGGCTAAGGCATTGTGCCATCGGCCTTGTTTTCTTGCCATCGGCCAAAAATGGTGGCCGGTCGACACTTTTTTTGGTTGATCGGCACTTTGTTTGGTTGATCGGCCATATTTTTTAGCCGAGACCTTTCCATCTTCTTTTTGCAGATATTTTCTGCCAACTGTGATAGTTGGTGGACACAATTCCCATCCTCCATACACGTGTATGGAGGGATTTGCACCTTGTTCTAGCTTCTCCAAGAAGCTTTAGAATTGAATTCCTATAAGAAAGGAGCTCCTCCTCCCTTCTCATAGGTTCAGAAAATTGATATAGAAAATATATCCCTCTCTCTATATTTGTGTGTGTTTGTGCCTAAAAGGGTGTTTTGTCTTCACGTTTGCACTACAACACGTAGTAATACACCATCCTTTGGTTGCTGAGATCCTTAGGAGTTAGTTTTGGTGTTCTTGGGTTGGTTTGAACTCAGAAAACCTGCTGGAGGTGTGTTCTTGAAAAGGTTCTACAAGGGTGAGCTCTTAATCTTTTAAACCCCCATTTTTGCTTAAGCTTTTAGACGTACTTGCATGCTGTTTTAAGCTTAGATTTCTTATACAGAAAGTTCTTATTTTTCATGCTTGAGATGATTGTTTAAGGTCACTTTTTGGTTGGGGGTTGTCTACCCCTTCTTAGGCCTTCTTTGGCCTTGTTTTGTGCCTTCCCTTTTGAGCTTTGGAACCATCTTGTTTTGACCTTCCCACCACTGAAATCCAGAGGATTTTCAGTGGTGGAGAAGTGGTTTTGGAGTCTTGAATAGGAGAGGGACACCCCCCTCTCCTTGTGTCTCATTTGCTAGTATAAATGGCTTATATTGGTAGCATGTTTGCTTAGCATGTTTTGGCTTCATTCCAGCAAGTATTTGGTGTTATTTGACCATGATATACCTATGTTTTAAGTTGGTTTGATAGCCTCTTACATGCATCATACACTTGTCTTGCAATCCTCTCATTTTCCTTAACATGCATAATGCATTTGAACCATCATGCTTGCATATTTTGGCTCAACTCAAAGGAACGTTTAGCCATGTTTTACCATGTTTAAGCTCTGTTTGGTGTTGTTTTAGTCATGCATGCATTGTTTTGTATAGCCTTGGTTCAATCTAGCTTGTTGGCTTTGAGTGTCTAAGTCATTAGCATGCATAGCTTCGACCATTTTCATGATTTGGCATCATTTCATATGTGATTTCAGTCCATATAGAGTGATCATACACTTGCACTTGTCACTCCTTTAATGCTTTGAAGAGTTGGTGTTTTATACCTCATGAATGGATCATTGTGCATGCCATCATACTTAGGTCTTTGGGATGCCATCTAAGTGGATTTTTGGGCTTATTTTGGCATGCCATAACTCTGATTTACATTGGTTAAGTCATGCCATGTTTGGTCTTAATAGGTGTAGTATAACACCCCTTGTTAGCCTTGCATGCCTCATGCCCCTTTGGACTTTTGTTCTAGCTTGTTTTGGCCTTGGTCCATGCATGTTTTAGACTCACTTTGATATGCTTTAGGACTGTTTTGGTTTGTTTGGGCCATTGGATTCATGTTTTGCATAGCCTAGTGTAAGTCCCTTTGCTATCTTTAAGTTTTGAGCCTCTTGCATGCCATACTTGTGTTGTTTGTGTGATTTGGCATCATTCCTAGCATGATTTCAGAGCTTGTAGTGTTGTCACGCTTGCATGCTTTTCACTCTTTAAATACTTTTAAGAGTTGGTGTCTTCATGCCTTAATTCTTGGGCCAATTGACATACATGTTTGTACGTGCATTTCATACTATCGTTTCATCACTTTGGCCACTGTTTTTGGTATGGCTAAGGTCTATCCATTTTCAGTATAGGTCCATAGATCATGCGGTTTGTGTGTTGTTGCATACTTATCGCATTGCATGTTGTTGCATGCTTGTTGTTGATATTGTTGTTGCATGCCTATTACATTGTATGTTTGCATGTTTTGGTTGCATTGCATTTTGCATGCTTGGCACATTGCATGTTTGCATGTTTAGGTTGCATTGCATTGTGCATGATTGTTACATTAGCTTGTTTACATGCTTAGGTTGCATTACACGGTTTGCATGCCATTATCATTGCGTTTAATATGCGTGCATTGCATTGTGTTTGGTTTGGGGTATCAAACCAAACACGAGGAACAAGGGACGTTTCGTACTTGAAGTGACGAAACGTGCCTCAATCCTCGGTCGCCGACACTCTTGATCCAACATGATAGAGTGTGAGGCATTCATGAGTTTTTGTGCATTCATTTCATATTGATTTGTGCAATTCGGCCTCTTTGGCCATCATGCATCGAAATGCGTAATTGATGGCCCGAGGGTCGAACACTACACTCCCTTGAGTTCCAAACATGATAAGGGGTGTAGTTGCACAACATTTTCTTGCAAATGTATTGCCATGCCCTTGTTTGTCCTCTGCTGCAGCAAAAGGTGCAGTCTGCAGGAAGAGATGGATGATCGGCTATCTGCAGTGCCGATTGGCCAACAATTTTTGGCCGATGGACTAAAAAGTGGTCGATGACCCTTTTCCCTTGGCCGATGGCTACATCCTTTGGCCGATGGTCTCTCAGAGTGTCCATGAGTTGTTTCAGAAGCATCACAGAGATTTTCACAATTTTTAGAGGTGCATAAGTGTGCAAACAGAGGCAACATGAGGCATGGCAACGGATTTCCGAGCGAAGCCGGTCGAGCATGCATTCATCATTCCGAGGCAGAGCTATGGCAGCTTGTTTTAGCTTCTTTCTGTTCTTACATAGTTGGTTTTTGTAACTTAATTAATTTGCTTAATTAGTTAAGAGTTTTGTAATAATTAATTAGCTTGTTAGTTAGTTAATTAGTTGGTTTGTATTATTTATTCGGACCTTCCGTCGAGAGGGCAAATTTTGTAATAAGTGTGCGTGAGTGTGTGAATGTCTTCCAACCCCACGTCTTTCTCCCTTTTACTTAACCGCTTACGATGGTCAGTTCTAGGTCATGTTTTGATTAGCATCCTTATGTTATGCATGTTTGCATTCATTCATTTGTCTTACATGCACCGGGCTCGGCTCATCGTACTAACTGCATCGTATTTCAATTCCTATTTCATATGCCATTTTAGAATAGCCGAGCCTATTTCTAGTTGCATTTTGCATGTGTTGCATTAGCCATCTTAACATAGCTAGGATCATGCATTGATTACTAACTAGCTATTGTTTTGGCTCAGAGTACTAGGTAAGTTTTTATGCTTTAGCATCTTGCATGAGTGTGAGTGTTAACATGACAACATGCTTGCCATGAGGCTATTTGCTTAACTGATATAACTGCCTGAATGCCTGTGGGTGAAGGTTGGATTACTTGAATTGGAACAATTCATTGAAATGCGAGTTTTAAGCCCACTTGAGGGTGGCAAATCCACGTCTTAGCCTACTTGCGAGTAGCACCTTCAAAACCATTTTCAATCCAACAAACAAACATGAGATGTTTTGTTCAAACTTAGGCGATCTAGTATATACTTGTGTGTTGTGCGCATCACATAGTAATTCTAGCTAATAATCGGAATAAGAGCACATGTGTTTTCAAAAAAAAAATATCATGTTAGTAAAGGCCGATCTTTGATCGGGCGAGCAGGGGTGCTCATTGCATGACCTTCCCCTCTCGTACCCAAGTTCCCGAGCCGAGGCAACTTTGGTGATGACGGACACATGGCCTTAGGCAACAAGTCAAGGTTTCCTAAATTTCCCAAAACAAAAACATTTAGGTGGCGACTCTGTATCTGACAAAGCAGTCCATGTTTGGCACTTCTTTACAAAAATTAGTTTTCCAAAACGATTTGCCGGATTTGAACTCTTTAGTGATTTATCGGTCTTGCATTGCACTTTGCGAGACTAGATTCAGAACCGTGACATTTGTGTCTGAACTGTAGTATGCTAATGAACAAACCGGATTTCACGCCAAATCTCGCGCACGGGGGCCGGGACATTCGGGCACGTCTACACCCATAAACTCATTGAATTACACATGCATGCTCATTTTTTACTCCAATTCCCTTTTAAATGACACCAATAGTTCCTATAATCATGAAACTCAACAAAACCATGCTTGCATGTATGCTTCAATGCTCAATCTTTCATGATCAACATATTTCATGCTAGTTTATGCAAATTCATGGCAAATTCTTACATGCATGCACATATAAGCTCTAAATTCTTCAATTTCATTTCAATTCATGTTCTTGATCACCCAACTATCTTGAATACACAACTTTACAAACTCAAACTCATGAATTCATACTCAAGTACGTACCTAGAAGCTCTAATCACCCAATTTATGGTCAATTCTTGAGTTGATCTTCAAGACCTTCAAGCTTCTTGGTTAATTCTACAACTTGAGCCTCCTCTCCCTCTCTAACCGACCCACACACTCTCTTTCTAGAGTGTAGCCTCAGCAAAGTGGAATAAAAAGAGAGGAGTTAAGTGTATAGTGCCCCATTTTAATAAGCTCCCTTAATCACTTTTATTAATATTAAATAATTGAGCACTATACCATCAATTTAATCTAATCCGAATCAATTTTCAATTAAATTTCACCGTAGGCTCTAAAAATTACGATAATCACAATGGCGTAATCAATTTCGGGTTTTGTGGCCGATAGGGCCTTCAATTTGAATTCTAAAGCAGATAACCAAACAAATTTTCCTTCGGTGAACAGATAGAAATTCAAAACCACATATATTCATATAAATGGCACTCAAAATCATATCAAACACATAATTAAAATTAATTAGCATAACACAGGCCAGGGTTATCACAATCTTCCCCCCTTTAGGAAGTTTAGTCCTCCAAACTTATTTTATCTTTAGTCGAAAACAATTCAGAATACTTTTTAGATAGTCATTTGCTCAGTCTCTAAATTAGACGACACTCTGTCCTCAATCAATCAGAGACTTACCTTTTCCGCCATACAAGGCTTTGCACGGTGCCACACCGAAACTAGAGTGTAAGCTGTTGTTGTAGGCAAAGTCTGCCAATGATGGATAGATTTTTCCAACTTCCCTGAAAATCTAAAGCATACATTTGGAGAATTTCTCCCAAAAAGTTCTTTCTAATTATACATTGATTTTTGGATGGAAAGCAGCGCCGAATCACAATTTAGTCCCCATTGCCTCTTGAAGGCTTGTCAGAATTCAGACATATTTTAGGATTCCTGTCTAAAACAATAGATATTGGGACCCTATGCAAACAAGCAATCTGATCGATGTAAACAGTGGCTAGTCTATAAGTATCATACGAAAATTTCACGGGGAGAAAATGAGCAAACTTAGTAATTCTACATACAATAACCCAGACGGGACTTATACCTTGGGTGTCTGAGGTAGCCCTAAAATGAAATTCGTAGTCACATATCCCTATCTCATTCCGTAATAGAAAGAGGTCGAAGTAGTCCCGTCTATATCTGATGTTCAACTTCGACTTGTCGACACCGAAAACACTTAGACACAAATTCAACGATTTCCTCGTCACAGAAGTTCAATCCATTCTCCAATAATTCCACAATTCACAATCTAATTCGGTCTCTAATTTAGTGATTCATCACAGTTATCCAAGGTCAATTAAAAGTCCTCAGGAATATAAAGGGGATCTGTAGACGTCCCCGAACGCCCCGGGAGGAACGAGTCCCCCCCATTCTGTTCGAATTGGGGTCACCACAGTTCAGGACTCTCAAATTGTCACGGTTTTAAATCTGAACCAAAGAGTCCAAATCCGACAAATCGTTTTGAGAAAACAAATTTTGAAAGAAGTGCCAAACATGGACTGCTTTGCCAGATACAGAGTCGCCGCCTAAATATTTTATTTTGGGGAAATTTAGGAAACCCTGACTCGTTTGCCTAAGGCCACGTGTTCGTCATCACCAAAGTTGCCTCCCGAAGACCCCCGCTCGCCCGATCAAAGATCAGCCTCTACTAACCATGATATCTATTTTTGAAAATATTATGTGTTCTTATTCCGGTTATTAGCCTAGATTACTATCTGATGCGCACAGCATACAAGTATAGACTAGGTCGCCTGAATTGGAACAAAACATTTCATGTTTATTTTGAAAATGGTTTGATGGTGCTACCGGCAAGTAGGCTAAGACGTGGATTTGCCATCCTCGGGTGGGCTTAGAAAAACATGATTTTGCCACTATCTAGTGGGCTTAAAACTCACAGTCAATGCATTTATTCCAATTCAAATAATCCAACCTTCACCCACAAGCATTCAGGCAGTTATATCACATAAGCATATAGCCTCATGGTAAGCATGCTATCATAGCAGTCACTCACACACATGCAAGGATGCTAAAGCATAAACACTTACCGAGTACTCCAAGCCAAAACAGAAGCTAATTAGAAATCCATGCATGATCCTAATTATACAGAAATGCCTAATGCAACACATGCAAAAATACAACTATAGCAGGCTCGGCTATTCTAAACATGGCATATGAAATGCTATAGCTAATATGTATTCAACTTGAAATTGAAAATACAATGCAGTTAGTATGATGCGCCGAGCCCGGTATATACAAGACAGATGAATGAATGCAAACATGCTATCATAATGTATACTAATTGAAACATGCCCTAATCTAACCATCATAAGCGGGTAAATAAAAGGAGAAAGACGTGGGGTTGGAAGACATACATCACACACACGCACACTTATTACAATATTGCCCTCGCGCAGAGGGTCCGAATAAATAATATACAGTCCCAAATAATTACAGTCCGAATATGTACAAAACCCTAATTAATTAACGAATTGAATTGGGAAAGCAATAAATTGGCATGCAAGCCAGGGACTGCCTCAAATCTGCTCTGGATGATGAATGATGCATGCTCAGGTTGCCTTGTGCGGAGAATCCCTCGCGATGCCCCGGTTTGCCTCTGTTTGCAATTGTTCTCGGGATGCGTGCCAGGCTCCGAAAGGTTGCTGATTCCTGATTTGCTGTAACGGAGAGCAACAAAGGGGCATTACAAAGTATTTCCACATATGTATGCATGACTACTCTTCGGGGAGTGTAGTCCTCGATCCTCGTGCCACCAATCACGCATATCGATGCATGATGGCCGAGGAGCCGAATTGCACAACTCAATATGAAATGAATGCATATACAAACACAACAAGACATAAACTCCATCATGGATAATCCGGAGTGTCGGTGACTAGGAATTGAGACACGTTCCGTCACTCGGAGTACGAAACGTCCCTCGTTTCCCGTGCTCGGGGTAACTCCTATCCCAAGCACAATGCAATATAAATGACATGCATGAATGCAACTAATATACAACCTAGCATGCACAATGCTATGAGATGGCATACACAATGCACGATGTAACAAGGCATACACGATGCTCTAACATACAACCTAGCATACGCAATACTATGAATCGAAATGGCATACACAATGCATAATGGACTTACACCAACATGAGTAGACCTCAGCCACACTCACATCAGTAGCCATGAGATGAAAATGAGACACTCGAAATGCGTGCACACATGCACGCAAACCGAGGACCAAGCCTACGGCATCAAATGCCACTCTACCCAAAGCATGGCAAGGCATGGAACATGGTATGCAAACATGCAAATTTCAGTGCTGAAATGTGATACAAAACAGCCCCGAATCATGGAAACATGGCATCTGATGCATGGAATGAACCCCGAAATTCGAAACTAGGCATACGCAATGACCTATAGCTATACAAAGCATGCATTATTTGATCATGAAGAATAAAGACAGATGCAAGACAGTCCCAAAACATGCATATTTCCAGTTTATAACAAGTCCCAAAAATGAATGCAAATAGGGCTAATCTATTGTGCAAAAATGGCCCTAAAATAGAGATTAAACACAAAGGGACAGAAGCTGGCCCCAAATGGCAAAGATCCCTTCAACAAAGTTGAAGAAGGGCTCAAAAAAGGGCACTTTACAGTTTAAAACAAGCCACGAAAATAATCACAAATAAGGCCAAACTATCATGCAAAAAAAGGCCTAAAAGAGGGGTAAAGAGACAAGTGGCAGCTGCTGTTCTCAAACAGAGGAGAGCCCTTCAACAATGTTGAATAGGGGCTTAAAACAAGATATTTTACAGTTTATGGAAAGATCCAAAACAGCTCAAAAATAAGCCAAAAATACTATGCAAAAATAAGGCCTAAAAGAGAGTTAAAGAAGAAAGTGATAGCAGGAGGCCTCAAACAGAGAAAGACCCTTAATAAAACATGAAAAGGGGCTCAAAATATGACTATTCACAGTTAGGGTCGGAGTCCAAAAATGCAATAAACTAGGGCTTATATACAAAGCAAAAAAGGACTAGAAAAGGGAAGAAATTGACTCACCCTTGTAGGCCAATGCTCCAACAACTTTTGAGCCAAGTTTGGGAGTCCTTCACCTCTGGAAAGCAACCTCAAGTTGCTGGAATGAAGGATGGAGGTGTGGTGCTATGAGGTGGTGTAGAAATGGTGTAGGAACAAGGTGGTTTTGAGGGTTGGAATAGAGGGAGAGAGAGATTGAGTGCAATGGTCTTAAACCAATTTTTGTAACCCCTCAAAATGCAGCTGAGGGGCTGGTTATATAGGCAAAGGAGGGGAGGAAAAAGGGTGGAAAATGAATTCAAATTTCCCCTCAAAAGGGCACCCCCCGGATACAGGATCTGGGGGGAAAAAGAGGTCACAGCTGGAAGGAACAGGGTGTGGGGGTCATGGCTGGCCAGGTTTTGGGGGTTCAGGTGGTCAGCCGACCACCTCCCATGGCCGGCCGACCAAGGGTCAAAGGGGTCAAGCAAAATTACTAGTCGGCCACCTCATATTGGTGGTCTCCCATGTGTGCACAACACAATTATGTGATTGAAACCCAGAAAAAGTGAACCGGGAGAGAGAAAGGACCATTTTTTAGAGGGGTCAAAAAGGTCAGGAACAATTACTGGTCGGCCACCACATATTGGTGGCCTTCCAGGTGTGTACAACACAAATATGGGGTTTGGGGTTCAAGAAAGTGGCCCCGGGGTGGTCAACATTGGCTTTTTAGTGAGAAAAACGGGCGTCGGAGAGCGATGAAGGAATGAAGTTGGCTTTTCAGAACAATTGCTGGCCTCCCACCCTCCTACAATCTTCCTAATCATGAAAATAAGGTCTCCACCAAAAATGAACCAAAACGGATGCAAAACGGAGGTTAGGGGGACCGAAACGCGCGGCCCGGGCCCCCAAAAATGGGTTGTTAAGCACCGGAGGTGGCGTTCGACCACGAAGTTGGTCTCTCGGGCCATAGTGTTCCTCAAAAGGGAGGAAATAATGTGTATACCAAAAATCGGAGCAAACCGAGGTGGTTAGGTGGTCCCGAACCGAGGCACACGGCCGTCGGCTCCGAAAAACCAGAAACCGGGCTCCAAACGGGAAAAATGGCCTACGACCACAAAACGTAGCCTACGGCCACTGAGAGATGATCTACAAGACCTCTCCCTCCCTTCGGGTAGAGAAAACAGAAAAAACGGGACCTGGTTCACAAACCGAGGCAAGGCACGAAGAGTCCGGAAGTCCGGAGGCAAGGCTCGCAGCTGGGACTCTGAAACTTCTAAACAAGCACAATATGCAATATCACCGAGCGCTTAATTGGTGACGTCTGAGTCTTAAGGTCGGTCAAAAATGGGGTGTCTACAGGATCCAAATACTGATTCCCGAATCAACAAAGGTAGCACCGAAGCAATTAACCAGACAATGCGCATAGTTAACATATCCCCATAACATTGATCGCAAAGTACGATAATACTGAAGCAGTCAATTTTTACATAATTTATATGTTATCAATCATTCAACAATTTATAATTCAGTTCAATATTTGATTCCCTGTTCCATCAAGTCTTTCAATATTATCTGATAGTCGTCAATGAGCATAAAGCAGTTCGTACATTAATCCCATGACATCAAAAGTAATATCAGATGAGTCAATCACATGTTAAGCACAATTTACACACTCTCGGAGCCCTAATTACGGAATACAATGGCACTGAGTAGTTATTTACAAGGCGCTCTAAATTCACACATTTTCGGATAATCGAGGTTTTCCAATCCCAATAGTGTTCACAATCAAGGCTGTTCGCGGTTAACAATTACCGTAACATAAATTCCCAACATCCGATAACACTGAAGCAACTATTCTCCCATACAAAACAAAACATATTTCAACCAGTCAAAGATAAATGTTCAGTACTGTTTATAACCAAATCAATCTGCCGTCATCGGTTTCCATAGCGGGAAATAAATAAGAATTCAGTAACACAGAAGTAGTCATTCCTTAAACATCCAATCACTGGGTTTGTACAATTCTGTTCATTTATAACATGTATGTCTCCAATAATTAAAGGTTGGTTCTTAATGGTGTTCATGGTTAGATCAATCTGTTGATAGCCCACATAAGGTCTTTCAACTAAGTCAAGTATTCCAAACGGATTCAAGTTTTGGGTCTATCAGTTTCCTTGCCAAGAATAACCTGGTTATTCATTCATAAGCAATTCGAAATCCCTCTTAACAAATTAAATTAGATAGAGGGTCCTATCAAATCAATCCAGGCAAAGGTCTTGTCAAATTAAATCAAACAAAGGTCCCATCAAATTATATCAAATAAGGGTTCTATCAGGCCAAATCAAACAAAAGTTCTATCAGATCGAATCAGATAAAAGTTTTCTCAAATAGGGTACATTTGGTTCTGTAAGGCACACTTCGTTTGCTTAGGTACATAGTCAATAGTTTCACAACTGTCCTAAGTTCATCAATTCTCAAAGTCATATCAGAGTCATTTATCACAACCGTTCATATCAAGGTATTTCAAGTCATGTACAATATGGCATTGTCCGCATAAGTTCAGGTGTAGTTGCATATGCATGCAGTTGTTCATATCAGGAGGTATGTATCATAATCAATACAGTAGTTCCCAAATAAGTGCTATATGCAAGTACATGGTGCACAGTAACACGCTAAACAAAGTTCCTCGGTGGCGTATAATATATGATTTGTTATGCAAAAGTCCCAAACCAATCACAAAAGCATAGGTTTACGAGTCGAGCCTAGTGTAGCCACATAGTCCAGTCAATTGTCTACCAATCAGAATACATGATCTCACAATTTATAGAGTTCGTTATTTGGGGTGCTCAACTCAGCCACACAATCACAAAGTCATGATTCCAGTGGTTTAGTCATTGTAAACAGTAGTATAACAAATCACCCTGAGCATAGATTTAAATGTATATACGCATGTATAGAGTTAATCAATATCCCAATATGTACTTCACAAATTTCCCAAATGGGGTGGATACATACAGTAAATAAGGTATTGATCCTATGGGTCTGACCAATCTAGATGCACATATATCAGATATCAAAGAATGCGCCGAATCGAATCAAATAATATCCCAAGCAAAGATGTATACATGTACCAGTCCAGAATCAATCAACATATAGGCATTCGTTTATAAATAGTATAGATACCTGGGATAACGATTGCAATATTTTGAGTGCTTTTTGGGATGAGTGCAATTACTCTATCTTGATTAGCAATTCCTACCATTGGTACGAGTCCAACTGAGGCAACGGGTCTATTCACGTTTTGCTCAGTCCAGAGACAGTTCCTTACCATATGGTCCATTTTACCACACCTATAACAAGCCCCAGAAACTCGATAACAAACTCCTCGGTGTTTCTTACCACATTCATTACATGTCGGTGTTGTGGAAGAGTCTGTCAACTCGTACGCCCTTACTTTATCCATAATCTACACAAACTCTTATTAAGCCTTGCCAAATATCGGAATGCCCAATACAAAAATAAACACGGATACACATATGCACATCGTTATATTCTCATTTTGCGTATTGTCAAGACACAATTAATCGCACACGTGACAGATGATTGCATACTTACTAGATATCGAGTGTTGAACACTTACTAAGTAATTATACACTTAAAACCATATTCATATTCCACATAAACACCCATTTACAGAATCGAATGCACATAAGCAACTTTTCATGATTCATATGTTCATGTATGTGCATTATAACAAAACAAACTTATTGTACACATTAGTGCAACAATTCATATCTCATATAATCACATGTTCTCAATGCTTACATCATGTACTTATCAAATGGATGCATCTTAAGTCTTTTCTAGACACCTTATGGCTTATTTGGACAAGTGTGTGAGTCATTAACTCGTGCTCTGATACCACTCTGTCATGACCCGAACCCGCCCCTATAGATTAAGGTCATAACCGGCCAGTAATAGTGAGATTACCTACGGCCTCAAATCGGATTAGAATATACTCCATCAGAGTTAAGGGGCCAAATGGAAGCAGACTTAAAAATTTTGTCCAACGAGCTATGCTCACATGGCATATCAAAACATTTCACATGTACTTAATAATAACTCACACCACATATCAGTAGTTAACATCTTGTATACCCGGGATCATTCAAACATATAGTCAGCTAAACCAAAAGCTTATACACATAAACGGTCTATCACGACCAATAGAAATAGCAAAAGGAATACAAAAGTTCATAACCAAAGCCTTTTGCGTGAGGCTCTTGGGCTGACTTCACAAAACTCGAGTTCCTTTCTTAAACTCCCCTAAAGTTGGGGTTGAACGTCCCTTTGCTCACCTACATACATATAAAAGAGAGTAAGCTAACGCCTAGTGAATAATATCAAAATAAAGAGGTTAATGAATGACATTCGTTCATAAATGAATCATACTTATAATGTACATATTTGAATCACTATTCCCATTCACACCAGATTTACAAATCTCAACAAAGCAAAACGACCTTAGGTCCAACACATCATGTCCATATAGAAAACGATCTCAGGTCCAAATCTTATAGAAGACAAGACGACCTTGGGTCCATCTATACAAATGGCCTTCGGTCCAACCAACTCTTTATTCAAAACGACCTTGGGTCCAATTCAAACATGTCAAACGGCCTCGGGCACAATTCAAATATATCAGGCATATCAAACGGCCTCGGGCCCATTCCCCTTACATTCATATCTATGCGTATTTCATAATCATGATCACGATCTCTTTTCATTCAAACAGCCTTTGGCCCATTATGCTCATATTCAAACGGCCTTGGGCCCATCGCGGTATTCAAACGGCCTTTGGCCCATCCTTGAATTCATGTCTAACGACCTTTGGCCCAATCATTCATGTCTGACGACCTTTGGCCCAATCGTTCATATCCAACGGCCTTTGACCCAATCATTCATGTCCGACGGCCTTTGGCCCAATCATCTTCATATCTATACAGCTTGTGGCCCATCTTTATTTTTTTTTTTGACATACCAAATGGCAAACGGGAAATGACAATTGGCAAGCGGCAAACGGCCTTAGGCCCAATTCAATTTTGTCAAACGTATCAAACGGCCTTATACAAATTAGGCATATAGAATACTCATTCATATTTCAAATCAACAAATGGACTTATACAAATTAGGCGTATAGAATACTCATTCATATTTCAAATCAACAAACGGCCTTATACAAATTGGGCGTATAGAATATCCATTCATATTTCAAATCAGCAAACGGCCTTATACAAATTGGGCGTATAGAATACTCATTCATATTTTAAATCAACAAACGGCCTTATACAAATTAAGCGTATAGAATACTCATTCATATTTCAAATCAACAAATGGTCTTATACAAATTAGGCGTATAGAATACTCATTCATATTTCAAATCAACAAACCCATGAAGCTTATACAGAAGTGGCATTCAGAAAGTAACATACTTGAAAATATCTTTACTAAGATATTACTCACAGTGTCCTGCCGGTGCATTTTCCCTTGAGCTCGACCCTACACATTACATAACACATATGGGTCACAAACGATTCAATTCATTCTTAATTCATATATTCCTCTTGGGCTTCTTTCTTATCATTTTAACTCATTTACAATTTTCAACGCATGCCTAAGAGTGCTCAGAAATGGAAGAGAATGGAAAATGAAACACAAAACATCCTTACAAACTTTCTGAAACAGGGCTCCCCGCTCAAGCGTGGCTTTGGACGGTCGAGCGAACCCATTGGGTCTGCAAAAATACTGGTTGCCTCATTTTTACGCTCGAGCGTGACTTCGGACGCTCGAGCTGAAAGTCATTCTACATAGCTCCCTGCTCGAGCGTGAACTTCCCCGCTCGAGCGGACATCAATGTCTGTAAAAGTTCTAGGAGCTCGCATTTCACGCTCGAGCGGCGCTTTTCCCGCTTGAGCGGACATGCCAAATTCTGGGTTTCCCAAAACTGTTCTGGAGGCTCAAATTCGACATTCAAGACTTTAAAGTTCGAATTAAGGCACCAAAAATAGGGAAACACATTATATATCATGAGTATACAAGCAATATGAGGTCAATTGCTCAAAATCATAATCCAACCCTCAATTCATTACAACAAAACACATAGCTTCAAAGTTCAATTTCAATGTACATATACTCATACCCCATAAACTCCTTGAATTACACATGCATGCTCATTTTTTACTCCAATTCCCTTTTAAATGACACCAATGGTGCCTATAATTATGAAACTCAACAAAACCATGCTTGCATGTATGCTTCAATGCTCAATCTTTCATGATCAACATATTTCATGCTAGTTTATGCAAATTCATGGCAAATTCTTACATACATGCACATATAAGCTCTAAATTCTTCAATTTCATTTCAATTCATGTTCTTGATCACCCAACTAGCTTGAATACACAACTTTACAAACTCAAACTCATGAATTCATACTCAAGTACTTACCTAGAAGCTCTAATCACCCAATTTATGGTCAATTCTTGAGTTGATCCTCAAGACCTTCAAGCTTCTTGGCTAATTCTACAACTTGAGCCTCCTCTCTCTCTCTCTAACCGACCCATGCACTCTCTTTCTAAAGTGTAGCCTCAGCAAAGTGGAATAAAAAGAGAGGAGTTGAGTGTATAGTGCCCCCTTTTAATAAGCTCCCTTAATCACTTTTATTAATATTAAATAATTGAGCACTATACCATCAATTTAATCTAATTAATCTAATCCGAATCAATTTTCAATTAAATTTCATTGTAGGCTCTAAAAATTACGTTAATCACAATGGCGTAATCAATTTCAGGTTCTGTGGCCGATAAGGCCTTCAATTTGAATTCTAAAGCAGATAACCAAACAGATTTTCCTACGGTGAACAGATAGAAATTCAAAACCATATATATTCATATAAATGGCACTCAAAATCATATCAAACACATAATCAAGATTAATTAGCATAACACGAGCCAGGGTTATCACAGATAAGGTACAAATTCATTATGATAGATATGTAGAGAATCCTCAAATTAGAAATGTTAGAGATTCACAATTTATATCCTCATAATTTAGTCACAATGATATGAGAAGGGAATTGGATCTTATATTATTGAGTTTATAACAAATCAAAAATTAACAACTAAACTGCCATAAACCTATGGGTACAATTGTGAGACTTAAATTAAATTATAGGTCTTAATTTTTTGGGACAATTACTATTCAGTGTAAATTTTTACATATAATTTTAAATCAGTAGTAAACTCAACTTCATCATTTTCCCATTTCTTTTTCCCGTTTATTTATTTTTTTAATTCGAAAAGATAAGTGCATTTATTTAGTTCATTGAATAAATGGAGTATCTTGATACAAAAATTGCATCCAAAAAGTTTTTCATTTTTTACTAACTATTTTATACAATACATATCAGTACAACACCTTTTAAGTGTCAAAGAAAGAGTAACATAGAAACAAATATATATATATATATATATATATATATATATATATGTATGTATATTTAACTTCGCTTTGGGTTTTTCATTCCCACTTTGGACCTTTGATGGTTAATTCCTCAATTTTGTTAAAAACAGAAACAATTTTACATAATAAAATACAGAAATCAGACAAAGGACAAATCTACATAGACATGAAGTTTTACGAACAAAATTCAAATCAAATAATAATCAATTAAATAATCTAAACACAATAAATGAACAACAAGACACGTGTCACACTACGAACCAAATGCAAAAGTAGTGGATTCCTTCCGATCCATAACTTGGACTAGAGGGTGTTGTTTGAGCTTATGAGAATTATCACGGGTCCTGTTTTCATAATCTAAACTGTTTATTTTTTTAGGTACTTTTGTGCATTTATCCACACAAAAATTAGGTTGATTCAATAGTAATCTACTCAATTTATCATGTTTGAATATGTTACGATTATCAAATTTGACTTAATCATTTTGTAGATAAATACATAAAATACCCGACAAAATAAATTCTTTAGATCGAAACAGGAACTCTAGTAGGCCCTAAATGCCTAAACAATGCCTTCCAGTCCAAATTATAACATTAGGGAATCTACCTCTATATGAAAATAGTGTCACACAGTCCAAATCTACATTTAATCGAATTGTGTGGTACAACTTATATGCATTGTTTATAATTTTATTTTTTATTATTTTTTTTAAATTTTATATTGAAAGTTTGTGTCAAATTATTAAACTTGGGGTGACCATGGTGTGAGCCTGTGAGGGAGTTTCCTGAATTTATTTTGATGATCCAAACTGTTCATATTGTAGGATTCATTGAGTAGATCATTCATGAAAAAAATCTAGTCAATTAGACATTTGTAACTTATAGCAAGACCACATTTAAGTTTAAAAAAATAAACAGTTAGCATAATTTTAATAATTTTTTAAACAATAATTAGGTCTTGGTCATGGGATTACGTATGTCTAATTAACCACATTTTTTTATATAGATAATATGCTTGACGAATCTTATACTATGAACGAATTGGATTATCAAAATAGAATCAAGACAAACTTCAACCAAGGTGTCCCAGCACGGTACTGTGACAGCACCCTCCGTTTATCTCAAATTATTTAATACAATTTCTTTTTATAACTTATTAAATAAAAATAATTTAAATAAATTAAAAATAATTTGATTATCACCATTTACTTTACAATGGACCACGCCAAATAAGTCCATTCAAACTTGATTATAAATTAGACATGTGCTAGACAATTGGCCAACATCAAAGAACTCATAAATTTTTCCCAGTATGCTCTAATATCATGTTGTAACACCCTAATAATATAGACAACAAATACCCTCATAATTCTCAATAGACAAGCGGACGTTAATTATCAACAATCTATTAATTTTCATAGAATATTACAAAAGGGGTCATATGCATTAATACATTTACCAATCTTAGGATCCGAATCTATAGCATGTGAACTCCATATTGAAACAATGGTAATTAAATACAAGTTATGCATTAAAGGCTAAAAGTTTCCACGAGGATACTTGGTTATAACAAAAGTAGGTCAAACCCAATACAAATAAAAGCCCTAGGTTTGCACAAAAGATATTTACAAAACAAAATAAACGATTCTTCAGCTTCACGATCCTCTCAAGCTAATTCTTTGGCGGCGGCATATCATCAGTGCTGAAAATTAGTTTCCACATAGGGTGAGTTACAACCCAGTAGAGATTAATTCCATGTTCTGTATGATGCTTAACTAAGCCACATGGTAAATGTACATGAATGTCATTAACCAAAATGATGCATTTTCCATTTCAAATAGAAAACAGGGCAGTGGATACACATATTGGGAATTTCTATGTACGTATTTGCCAAAAGGCTATACAAGCTCTACTAAAGTCATTTTATCAGTACTAACCGGAAGGATCGGTACCTAACCGCGTGAATTTCTAAACTTTCACCAAAGACATACAAGCCAACATAATAATAACCACAACCACACCCCATAACCAGATTTACCAAGGTTTTCATCTATTTTTCTCAAAATGATACATTTTCAATGTATAAATATGAAACAGGGTTATAAATGTAATGCATGCGTAAATGGGTTTCAATTAACGTAGTTCTTGTGCAATTTTTACAATAATCAATGATACCCTCCACCAATAGCCAAAACAGATATATCTAATCAAAAGATAAATTTTAAGTAAACAGATATAAATTTCAAAATTTTAATATAGGAGTAACAATACATGTTCAAACTCCACTTCTCAACTCAACAAGGGTCCAAACATTTCCTATCATTCTCACCCTTATTCAAACCAATAATTTCCAATATTCTCAAGATTTTCAAAACAATATTTGTTTATTTCAAAAACCCATTTAAGATTTCATAATTTCTAATATTGCTCATCAACAAAACCACCCCAACAACCTTTCAAAGCAACCTATCCCAAAACCCCTATTTTATAATTCATTTAAAACCCATTTCAAATCCAAATCAAACCCCAAATATCTCAAAATGCTACATTATTCTAACAGCACATAACATAGCTAAATATCATGCAGAAACACTAAAGAAACCCCCACCTCAAAGTAGAAAAAGAAGGGAAGAACAATCCAAAATTGATGGAGACAAAACTTGAACTTTTTCATATTAGAATGATCACCTTCTCGAGCTCTATCTTTTATTCCAAAGCACCAATGTGGCAAGAGTCACGGATTTGAGAATTTAAGTGTATAGAGGGATTTACGCAAGAAAGTTAGAGAGAATGAGGAGAAAATGGTTTCTAGGTTGTTTAGAGAAAGAGAGAAAAGCATAAGAGTGAAAAAGGAGATATTTTTTCACAACTTTATACAAACAGACCGCTCAAGCGACTAAAACACCGATCGAGCGTGTGACGACCCCACAACGTATAATAATTAGCATTTAATTAATTAAGGAGATTTGAATTTTAATTGCCCATTATTCTAATTTAATCCAGGATTTATGAAAGTTATGGAGATTGATTCGTATATAATTATATTAAGGATTTATTTTGAAAATTATAAATTGAAAGCCTAAATGGCTTAAGAGAGTATAATGGGTGAATTAAATTATTTTAATTTCGAATATCGGATTATATGGGAGTTTAATTAAATATTCGATTCAGTTTAGTAAAAATTAAGATTTTATTAAATGGGTCTGAATTGGAGTTAATTAAGTTATGAGGATTGTGAATTAAGATTATTATGAATAAAATTTATTTATGAGGTGCTTAATTGAATATGTAATTTATAGAAGGAGATTTTGAGTTCAATTTGAAAATGAAGGCCTTAATGATGTAAGAATCCAAAATTGATGATGGAAATACGTTTAATATGATATTTGGAACCTTTTAGGAGTTTGATTAAAAATCTCATTCAGATTAAAAAAAAATTAAATATAATTAATTGGACTCTAATGAAAGTCAAATTAATTAATTAAATTATGTGGATTTGTGATTAATTATGATTAAATTAAATTATATGCTAATCAAAATTTATTAATCATAAATAGAAATGTGGAGTGGAGGGTGTATATGGATATGCGTGTGCAAGAGAAGTCTGACTGTGTGTGTATAAGTGATGTGCTGGAGGCTTAAGGTGTGTGCACGTCTGCTTGTGCAACGTCAAGAAGTGAACGTGTGTGTGTAATGTGTTGATAACCTTTAAGTCAAGAAGTGTTTATGTATTCTCCCATTTGTTCTGCTTGGCTGAGAATGTGAGTTCAAGAAAGAGAGAGTTACCGAGAGAGAGAGAAGTAGAATTTAGTTCAAGAAGAAGAAGAACTAATGAAAGAAAAGCTCATGAAAATTTAAAGAGAGGAAGAAGATCGAAGGGGAAATCAACCATAATTTCTGAAATCAAAGTTCAAGGTAAGGAATGTATGCTCAAATCATGTAGAATCTTCATATAATACTTGAAATTAAGGAGACGACGGAATCAATTTCATGTAAATTGTAAGAAATTGGGTTTTGAGTAAGAATTTAAGATTTAAGCTAAATGCATGTTTATAAAATATTTTGTGAGGAGTTCACATTACACTTGAAATTAGGAAGAGTTTAAGATCAATTCCATGAAATTTGTAAGTAAATGGGTTTTGAATAAGAATCTAAGTTTGGAATCACATTCATGAAAATAGAAAGCAATTAGGAAAGGATGAAGTAAGTCGAAGATTGATCATGGCTCATATTTATTTTCATGTTTTGATGAAGTTTTGCATGAGTTTTGAGCATGAAATTGGGTTTTGAAAGCTTAATTTAAATTGATGAGTTTGGAATTGGGTTTGATATAAAGAAAATAAATTAAATCTAACTTTGGACAAATTAAGAAAACAAATTATAATTTATATTTGAGAATCAAAAATTGGTTTGATTTTGATTTGAATTTCGTATATGCAAATATTTTTTCAAAGAGCTTTATAACTTCAATTTTATATTTTATAAAACAAAGAAAGAAAAAGTTTGAAATCATTATATTTATGAAATTTTAGTTTTAATCTTGACAATTAAAGAAGGGTTTTGTATTATAATTTAAAAGTAATCATGGGTTTATGTTAATGAGACACGTTCCGTCACTCGGAGTACGAAACGTCCCTCGTTTCCCATGCTCGGGGTAACTCCTATCCCAAGCACAATGCAATATGCATGACATGCATGAATGCAACTAATATACAACCTAGCATGCACAATGCTATGAGATGGCATACACAATGCACGATGTAACAAGGCATACACAATGCTCTAACATACAACCTAGCATACGCAATGCTATGAATTGAAATGGCATACACAATGCATAATGAACTTATACCAACATGAGTGGACCTCAGCCACACTCACATCAGTAGCCATGAGATGAAAATGAGACACTCGAAATGCGTGCACATATGCATGCAAACCGAGGACCAAGCCTACGGCATCAAATGCCACTCTACCCAAAGCATGGCAAGGCATGGAACATGGTATGCAAACATGAAAATTTCAGTGCTGAAATGTGATACAAAACAGCCCCGAATCATGGAAACATGGCATCCGATGCATGGAATGAACCCTGAAATTCGAAACTAGGCATACGCAATGACCTATAGCTATACAAAGCATGCATTATTTGATCATGAAGCATGAAGACAGATGCAAGACAGTCCCAAAAAATGCATATTTTCAGTTTATAAAAATTCCCAAAAATGAATGCAAATAGGACTAATCTATCGTGCAAAAATGGCCCTAAAATAGAGATTAAACACAAAGGGATAGCAGATGGCCCCAAATGGCAAAGATCCCTTCAAAAAACCTGAAGAGGGGCTCAAAATAGGGTACTTTATAGTTTACAACAAGCCACGAAAATAATCACAAATAAGGCCAAACTATCATGCAAGAAAAGGTCTAAAAGAGGGGTAAAGAGACAAGTGGCAGATGCTGTTCTCAAACAGAGGAGAGCCCTTCAACAATGTTGAAGAGGGGCTGAAAAAAATATATTTTACAGTTTATGGAAAGATCCAAAACAGCTCACAAATAAGCCAAAAATACTATGCAAAAATAAGGCCTAAAAGAGAGTTAAAAAAGAAAGTGATAGCAGGAGGCCTCAAACAGAGAAAGACCCTGAATCAAACATGAAAAAGGGCTCAAAATATGACTATTCACAGTTAGGGTTGGAGCCCAAAAATGCAAGCAACTAGGGCTTATATACAAAGCAAAAAAGGACTAGAAAATAGAAGAAAGTGACTCACCCTTGTAGACCAATGCTCCAACAACTTTTGAGCCAAGTTTGGGAGTCCTTCACCTCTGGAAAGTAGCCTTAAGTTTTTGGAATGAAGGATGGAGGTGTGGTGCTATGAGGTGGTGTAGAAATGGTGTAGGAACAAGGTGGTTTTGAGGGTTGGAATAGAGGGAGAGAGAGATTGAGTGCAAGGGTCTTAAACCAATTTTTGTAACCCCTCAAAATGCAGCTAAGGGGCTGGTTATATAAGCAAAAGAGGGGAGGAAAAAGGGGGGAAAATGAATTCAAATTTCCCCCCAAAAGGGCACCCCCCGGATACAGGATCTGGGGGGAAAAAGAGGTCACAACTAGAAGGAACAGGGTGTGGGGGTCATGGCCGGCCAGGTTTTGGGGGTTCAGGTGGTCGGCCGACCACCTCCCATGGCCGGCCGACCAAGGGTCAAAGGGGTCAAGCAAAATTACTGGTCGGCCACCTCATATTGGTGGTCTCCCATGTGTGCACAACACAACTATGTGATTGAAACCCAGAAAAAGTGAACCAGGAGAGAGAAATGACCATTTTTTAGAGGGGGTCAAAAAGGTCAGGAACAATTACTGGTCAGCTACCACATATTGGTGGCCTCCCAGGTGTGTACAACACAAATATGGGGTTTGGGGTTCAAAAAAGTGGCCCCGGGGTGGTCAACATTGACTTTTTAGTGAGAAAAACGGGCGTCGGAGAGCGATGAAGGAATGAAGTTGGCTTTTCAGAACAATTTCTGGCCTCCCACCCTCCTACAAGCTTCCTAATCATGAAAATAAGGTCTCCACCAAAAATGAACCAAAATGGATGCAAAACGGAGGTTCGGGGGACCGAAACGCGCGGCCCGAGGCCCCGAAAATGGGCTGTTAAGCACCAGAGGTGGCGTTCGACCACGAAGTTGGTCTCTCGGGCCACAGTGTTTCTCAAAAGGGAGGAAATAATGTGTATACCAAAAACCGGAGCAAACCGAGGTGGTTAGGTGGTCCCGAACCGAGGCACACGGCCGTCAGCTCCGAAAAACCAGAAACCGGGCTCCAAACGGGACAAACGGCCTACGACCACAAAACGTAGCCTACGGCCACTAAGAGATGATCTACAAGACCTCTCCCTCCCTTCGAAAAGAGAAAACGAAGAAAACGGGACCTGGTTCGCAAACCGAGGCACGGCATGAAAGAGTCCAGAAGTCTGGAGGCAAGGCTCGCAGCCGGGACTCTGAAACTTCTGAACGAGCACAATATGCAATATCACCGAGCGCTCAATTGGTGACGTCTGAGTCTTAAGGTCGGTCAAAAATGGGGTGTCTACAGTTGCTCCTCTTTGACAAAACTCGGAAGTCATAAGTGACGGGAGTGAATGTCAAAGCCTAGAGACGACCCATTTTGGACAAGGCCGAAGACTTAGGCAAACGGGCAAGACAAACAGAGATGTGCCCGCAAGCATGGCCGCAGGCAGGGGCAAAATGCAACCGACAATGCAAGAAGTCGAAGGTACCTCAATGATCATGCAAATGCAGGAAGCTGTAATGCAGCACATATTCACAATAGATGCAACAGTTTTAAGCAAGAATGCAAAGCAACAACTACATTTCATGTAGTTAAGAATGCGGAGAATTATTCAATTCTCGCCACGTCTCACACGGAAAAGATACAATACCTGCGCGGTTCGTCTGGTCGCACCAGCCTCAAATGTACATACAATATCGTGCCTGCAAGAGAAAGAAACTTGACAAGCACAACATAATTAGTAACACCTGTGAAACGTGCACAATAGTATGAGTGGTGTGCATGAGAATACAAGTGACGTGTGTAACAATGCAGAGCAAGTGTAAACTAGAATGCATGTTTGTCATGGAACGACGAGCGAAGAAATGCAAGTTTTTGATGAGGGTAACTCAATCGCGACCTCTGGTTTACCTCCCGTAGGGGTCGCAACGTGTTCAAAAAAAAGATACATCTCACTTTTGACGAGCGATGATGACAGACGTACTGAAATTTGGAGTTGAAGTTCCGGTAGGGTGGTTTCGCGACAAAAAGTGCACTTCTCTTGTACTTTTTCAGGTCTCGGGGACTCCAATCCTTCCCAAAATTTGCAGAGAGCTTGGTGGGCACTTGGGGAACACCACCGACCAGGTCTTGTCCCAGGGAGAGGCCACCGACCAGCTTTTTGCAAAGGGGGTGGTCGGCCTGCCACAAAAGGTGGTCGGCCGACCACTTAGCCCAAATCCGGGGCAGTTTGGTCTTTTCACCCTCTTTTCTTTAAATGTGCTCATCCAAAGCACTTTTCCTCACAAGTGCAGCTCTGAAATTGCTCTCTCTCCCTTCTTAGAGCATTCTTCCTCTCAGATCTGCACTCTATACGCGTTTTCCAACGCTCCACGCAAGTTGTTTTCGCGAAATATTTCAGTTTTCATCACTTTGGACCGATTAAATTTTGATTTCGGTGCTTCTTTTCTCATTTTCGCCACTTGAGGTAAGTTTGTCTCAACATTTGGAACATTTTCTCGGGGGTTGACTTTTGTTGACTTTTTCCAATTTCGGCTCATTTTGCTCGTTTTTGCTCCTTTTTGTAGATTTCTTGTAATGGCGGGTCACTTTCCCCACGGCGGAGGTTCTCCAGGCGCCGGAAGCGAGCTTGACATCATGTCTTTGCATCCGAGGGTTCGCCCCTTTATCCCCGAGAGGTACGCCCCTCAGGCTCATATCCTCCCGCGGGCTATTTTTTATCACTTTACTGATTTTGACGATCGGGCACCTGGGGATCTGCTCTTGCGAGAGCCAGAGTCTCACCTCTCTCACGAGGCACGAGAGGTATTTATTTTCCCTTTTTTACATTTCTGCAACGTATTCTGCATTTTTGTATGTTTCATGCCTCTTGCTATGCATATCTGCTCCTTTTAGCACGTAGCTTGTTCTGATGCTTAGCCAATGATAGAGTATTCTGTTTGCGTTTTGAATGCTTGAATTTCTGATCATGTAGCCCATAACCTGATGGTGAACACACAGCACACACTTGTCGAGAGTAGAACATACAGCTCAAACTCTGAATTTCTGAACACGCAGCCCAAGTTGAGGTGAACGCACAGCCCACTGATTTGTTGAGAGTAGAACACACAGCCCAAACTCTGAATTTCTGAACACGCAGCCCAAGTTGAGGTGAACGCACAGCCCACTGATTTGTTGAGAGTAGAACACACAGTCCAAACTCTAAATTTCTGAACACGCAGCCCAAGTTGAGGTGAACGCATAGCCCACTGATTTGTTGAGAGTAGAACACACAGCCCAAACTCTGAATTTCTGAACACGCAGCCCAAGTTGAAGTGAATGCATAGCCCACTGATTTGTTGAGAGTAGAACACACAGCCCAAACTCTGAATTTCTGAACATGCAGCCCAAGTTGAGGTGAACGCACGGCCCACTGATTTGTTGAGAGTAGAACACACAGCCCAAGTTGAGGTGAACGCACGGCCCACTAATTTGTTGAGAGTAGAACACACAGCCCAAACTCTGAATTTCTGAACACGCAGCCCAAGTTGAGGTGAACACACGGCCCACTGATTTGTTGAGAGTAGAACACACAGCCCAAACTCTGAATTTCTGAACACGCAGCCCAAGTTGAAGTGAACGCACAGCCCACTGATTTGTTGAGAGTAGAACACACAACCCAAACTCTGAATTTCTGATTTTGCATATAGCTTATACAATTCATTTGCACACAGCTTGCATATCTCATTTGCACGCAACTCGTTTATTTCATTTGCACGCAGATTGTTTATTTCATTCTGAAACTGAATATATGTATTCACCGTGAATGTAGGTGTCCTCCCGTGTTACACGGGGATACGGCTCCATCGTTGCGAGAGAGTGGTACACGGAGCTCCCAGAGGCTATCCGCGATTGGGTTGATCTAGCCGAATTCGGGCCCTTTTGTGCCGGGATATCTTGTCATCCAGCTAGCAGGACGTTGATGGGCGCCCTGGTGGAGAGGTGGTGGGACACCACCAACTCTTTTCATTTCTCATCCGCTGGGGATATGACCATGACTCCGTTTGACTTTGCCGTATTGACTGGCCTTGACGTGGGAGGTTGGGCGATCCCATATGACGAGGACATGGGCCAGTGGGAGGCTGCTTGGATCTTCTTACTGGGAGCTCGTCCACCGGTCGATCGATCCTCGGGCCGAGTCCGGTACACTTGGTTTTCTTCCCATTTTAGGCATACTGAGCCCGAGACTTTGGAGGAGATTACACAGTATGCCCGCGGGTTTCTGATGTTCCTCTTCGGGACCACTCTGATCTCCGACAGGGGGAACACCGTTGGGCTATATCTGTTGGGTGCCCTGGCAGATCTCACACAGGTTAGTCAGTATGATTGGGGTGGCGCCAGCTTGGCTACCCTTTATTGCTATATGAGCGCGACCTCCGGCGGACGGGGGAACACAGTTGGCGGCTACTGGAGAGCCTGGGAGGTACCTTCTGCCCTTTTTGATTTTCATTTCTGCTTTTCAATGTATGTATATTGTACACACGGCACACTTTATACTCTGTCCTGACATTTTGCCCTCAGCATTCTGTATTCAGATTCTGCACTCAGCATTCTGTATTTTGATGGCTTTTGCCCTGTTTTCCGCAGTTATGGGTCTTTGCGTACTTTCCCGTACTAGCGCCAGAGCTGGAGGTGGAGGGGCCCCTTGTGACCCCCTACTCTCTTGTTTTCGAGGGCCAGTACAGGCCACGGCCCCGGGAGACTCTTCTCTTCCTACGGCAGTACTTCGACACGGTGCGGCCGTCAGAGGTAATCCAAAACTCCCAATTCCCAATGTTTTCATCTCTGGTTTATTCTGTACATCTATGGTTTCTGATCAGCCTATGCCTTGGTTACCCACAGATTACCTGGCAGCCCTGGTTACCTTTGGGTGGGGTCCTTCGATTTCAGTTTGCCGGAGGATGGGGCTCTTCCCGATATAGGATCTTGTTCAAGGGGCCAGTTGGTAGGGCCTGGTTCCTGGGGGAACGCTTCCTTCGTCAGACAATGGGCTTTCCTGAGCCGAATGTTCCCTCAGCACCTCCGGATGGTATGCGGCTTGCTGATAGGCTTACCCCCCAGGGTGTCATTGACGCTAGATTGGGCACCGATGCACTGCTGTATCTAGAGGACGGGGAGTACGCGACTTACCGTCACACCTACTTGATGCCTCCGTTGACAGGTGTCCACGCTCCCTCGAGGAGGTCCACCGATACGCCGTCTTTGAGTCGAGCCCGGGCTGCAGGTGCCCCTTCTACTAGCAGGGCCGGTAGATCGAGAGGTGGGGCTGGACTGGTCCCCCCGATTCCTCCGACTTATCATCATGCCGGATGGCCAGACATGCCAACCGAGTTGACAGGATGGCGGTACGGGACCTCCTACACGATTCCGATAGAGCCTCCCATGCCTGACCATCGATATGTCATTGATCCCGACTCACCGCCGGTATGCCCCACTGTTTTTCATCTATCATTCAAACACTTAGACATTCCTTTATTCACTGATGATTATGAGCTTGTATCTGTAGCCACCCAGAGAGTACATGGAGGGGGTGATCGAATTGGTGGCCTCACTTGAGGGCATGGTCTTGTGGAGAGAGGCGCAGCTGTCCGTCATGGGTTTCCAGGTACTCTTTAATTTTCCCACATTTATCGTACTTCTGACGACATGTTGGCCTTGAACATTTTACTGCTTTGATTGATTGTATGTGTAGAGCATATCTGACACATCACATTCATATACTGTATCTGCATGCACCCTCACTTCATGTAGTTTGCTTGCATCTGTATCTGATACACACATTTTGAGCTGATGTATTCAAATTGCACTTTTTATTTTCAGATGCCTCCAGTATATCCGCCACAGGCCGAGCCATCTCAACCTTCTCGGGGAGCTGGGCCATCTCGGCCTTCTCGCAGGGTCGGGAGAGGGGAGTTATCCCGCAGACGCAGGGCACACATCGTAGAGGAGGAGCCTGATGAGGACGAGGAGGAGGAGGAGGCTACAGATCGCTATTCAGAGACCTCTGCTGACAGAGAGGAGGGTTCCGACATTGGTTCCGGCAGTGGAGAGGAGGCTGAGGAGGGTCCTGAGGATGACAGCTCCGACTCAGATGGTGCCGGTGGTGCAGAGCCTATTCCGCAGAAGAGGACGAAGAGGGCCTCTTATTCCTGCTCTTGAGAGCATCAGTGCAGCTGTTTCCTGCTTTATTTATCTTTTTTACTAGTAGTTGTAGCACATTGTACATTATTAGGCAGTTTCATTTTCTGTAAAACTTGTACCTTTGCTGTAAAATGTTGTAACAAAGGAATCATGATGGAATGAAACAGCTTTTGTATTTTATGTTCTCAGCATCGCATCGCATCATTTTGTAAGTAAAGAGATTGAACGGTAAATGTGTATTGTGTATGTGCCAAGTCAGGTAGCGAACCAACATGACAAACTAAACAACCTAATCTTACTGAGGAACAACAACAAAAACCTCAGCAAGTTTACAACTCGATAAGCAAAACACAACAAATTTGATAAACAAAGAGTAATAACTCAAAAGCACAAAACTCGGCGACTTAATTAAACAAGACTTGGTAAACAAAACAGCTCGACCAACAAAACAACAACTCGATAAGCAAAACAACAACTCGATAAGCAAAACAACAACTTTATAAAGTGTATTTCGGACGATCTGGACGACAGGATGCATCCAAAACTGAGGAAAACTGGTGCTTTCAATACTCCCGGTACATGGAAACGCTAGGGACTTTCTTTCAAAAGCGTAGAACAGGACCAAATACACAGATTGCAGCATGGCCGGCCACTTTTGGGAGCTGGCCAACCAGCTTTTGCATTTGAGAGGGGGAGAGGTGGCCGGCCTACCAGAAAAGGTGGCCGACTGGCCATTTTGCTCAGGCACCACCAGTTTTTCGACACGTGTCCCTCCGAACAGTGCTTTATTCCCTTTAAAAGCCCCAGCTCTGTGGCTTATTCATTTCATCTCAGTTTTGCACCAAAATGGAAACATTTCTCGTCGAAAGTCTCACAGCTTGATTGCTTCTCTAGACGGTTCGAAAAAGTTGAACTCCCGGGGTTTTGGCTTGAATGCACTATTCATGCTGAGCCGTACTCCGCTACACCTTCCCTTCCTTCATGCTGAGGTAAGGTTTTGGAACCCGGTAACTCATGTCTTTAGCTTCGGCGGGCAAGAGGTATGTCCAACTTTCGAAGATTTTCAAGCTTTGATGGAATCCGAAAGTTGTAGAGATCTTGCCCCAGTTCCGCTTTGGCCACGCCCAGGCTTTAGGGCGGATGTGTGGACTCACCGCGCATGACGCTCGGTCTCTGATCTGTAATGAGGAATTGAACATCCTCGGGTTGATTTACTGCTTTTCTGATGCTAGTGACCATAGCGACCATCATTGGCAAGGTTTCCGACAACATGCCCTTTGCTTGTGTATGCTATCTCACTTTCTTCTTGTGTCGGGCTTTGGTGGATCTAGCATTCGCCTGATTGAAGTTTCTCAAGGTTTGAAGGATGGAAAGAGTTGTATTGCGATGGCACTAGCTGAGACGCTGATGGGCTTGGATGCTTTCCATCGCCGGGAGACGACCAGATTTGCGGGGAGTCCACTACTGCTGCAGGTAATGTTTCCCACCCAATCTCACATATGTAATGCTCACATCACTCGGCCCTCAGGCTCGATTTTTCTCACAAAACCCTTGTCTTACTTTTCTCTCATCGTACATCTCTCTATTCTTTATTCTCTCATTTTTCATCCCTCCCCAGGTATGGTTGATGGATAAATTGCAAGTTATGGACTCTTGCCCAGCCTACTCAGCTCGCGGCTACTTCTTTCGACAACGCCTAGTCGATGCCTTTGATGTGGGATGGTGGTTCGACTGTATGTGCAATTTGTCTGCAGATCGCATCGCCTGGCGCTGCCCTTGGCTCAATCTCCCGGCAATGAGCTATAGTATGTTCCGGCAGACCGGGATCCAGTTGGTTGGTCTGACTCACTGTGTATTCTACTTTCCGTTCCGGTTCCAACGCCAGTTTGGTCATGATCAGACTTGCCCGCCAGAGGGGATAGAGTATCCGGCTGCCTTCCCAGTTCGAGGTGCACAGCTTGCCCGGTATGCCACAGCATGGAGGACGAGAGAACTCCTGGCCCCCGCTCCCACTTTCAGTTATGCTTTGTCTGACGAGTGCTTGGATTGGCTCAATGAAGAGGCACAGATTGGACCTAGCTTGGCATCAGAGACTTCGACCAGCTCTGGGAGGGGGCGTGGGGGCACTTGACTTGACTATGCCTCGGGCTTATTGCTTTATTAGTACTTTCAAGTTTTCTTTATGAATATAATAAAAAGCAACTTCGATTGTATGTAAGAGCAGGAGAACTCTGTTTTGAAAATCAATGAAATTGAAGGTTGTGGTACTGAAAATTTTCCGCTTTGGTCCAAAAAGTGGTCTTAGTTGTAGAAAGATTAATTTGAACAAAGTCAGCTTTTATTAAAACTTTTCAAAATCTTTTTCGATATGGATCAGAACTGGACATGCCTGAGATTTGTCACTAAGATGCACAACCCTAGATCCCTGCAACTGGAAAGTTGCCCCTAGTCTGAAGAGTGCTGCGGCACTGCATGGCAACGGAAAGTTGCCCCTAGTCTGAATAGCACTGCACCGGAGATTCAAACGGATGCTGATAGACAAAGATGACTGAGATGATCAAATGGACAAAGTTGATCAGGGAAAAGTTTATGGCTGAACTTCAGGATGAAGTTGCCTACGTATCCCGAAGATAGGAATCAAGCCTTACGTAGTTCAGGCTAAGGTTCACTCGAGTATTTTCACTCTCCTTTTACGCTCTAACTTTTGCCAAGGCTGCCCTTTGCAGGTTTTCAACCTTGCGAGCTCAGTTTTTATGTTTTCCAATTTTTCAATGCTCTAACTTTTGCCTAGGTCGCCCTTTCGGGTTTTCGGCCTAGTGATCCTCTCAGGGGTAATATTTCTTCAACTTGTCCATGTTGATCGGTTGTGAAAATTCTAGGCCATCTAGGTCCATCAGAACCACAGCTGCACCTGACCAGATAGCTTTAATGATGTAAGGACCAGTCCAATTGGGTCTGAACTTGCCCCTTGGGTCGTGGATGGGAGCTTGGTTGTCCTTGAGCACCAAATCTCCTTCCTTTAGATTCCTGGACTTAACTTTCTTGTTGAAAGCCCGGGTAATTCTGCGCTAATAGCCTTGAACATGGTACAGTGCTTTCAGTCTTTTCTCATCAAAGAGCATGAGTTCCTCAAACCTGCTCTGCTGTCAATCTGCCTCGGCTATTTGGCACTCAGCCAATACTCGTAATGACGGAACCTCAATCTCGATAGGTAGAACGGCCTCCATCCCAAAAACCAATGAATACGGAGTCGCTCCGGTAGAAGTTCTAATTGAAGTTCTGTAGCCCCACAAAGCAAATGGCAGCTTATCTGGCCAATCCCGATAGGTTTCCACCATCTTCTGCAGTATGTGTTTGATATTCTTGTTGGCGCACTCGACCGTTCCATTGGTTTGTGGCCGGTATGTGGACGACTTATGAAAAGCCACGTTGTATTTCTC
>NW_021025187.1:1371182-1382341 GCF_004153795.1 Camellia sinensis
GTGTTGTAGCTTGTTCATGAGGTATACAGATTGAGCACTGACATACACTCCCTTATTAACAGCCATGATGTTCTGCACAATTCGGGCCTCGGCCAAAGTAAACCCTGATAAGAACAAATCCTCCGTGCCATGTTCAATTTCCAAGACTAGCGTAGACACCTCCGGCGGCAGATGGATTGACGAATTCCCAAAAACAATAGCTACCCCTTTCCCGTGAGGGTACTTCAGCATTTGATGCAAAGTGGAAGAGACTGCCTTGACCTTGTGCAACCACGGTCGCCCCAAAAGTAGGTTAAAGGTTGCGGGAACGTCCAAGACATGGAATTCAATGTTGTGTTGTCCTGGACCAACCTGAGTCTGAATTTTGACAGTCCCCATCACCTCCCTGCTAGTGTTATCATAGGCTCTGATCACTTGAGTAGTCGGCACGAAGTCCGCGGGCTTCAACCCAATCGCATATGCCGTCCTTGACGGGCATACATTAATGGTGGATCCCGTGTCGATGAGAACCACTGGCACCCACTTGCCTCTGCATTCTACGGAGATGTAAAGGGGTTTGTTATGATTTGCGCCCTCAGGCGGCAGTTCTTTGTCAGAAAAGGTCAACGTCGGGGAACCTCCTTCCGGAAAAACCAATCCAACCAGCTGCTCTGGCGTGGTGTCTATAGAAAGCTTGGCTTTGTCCATGGCTGAAAGGACAGCCTGTCTGTGCACTCGTGAAGCCATAAGCAGTCCCCAGATGGAGATGTCTGCTTGTATCTTCTTTAACTGTTTGAGTACAGCCTCCTCTTCAAGTTGTTTCTCCTTCTGTTTCTCAGCTTCTTTATCCTTCCTAGATGCCTCTGGCTGGTCCAGGTGCGGGGGCTTGAAATACCGCCCGCTTCTCGTTATATAGTCGACTTCTCTGACATACCAGGTGTCATCTGGCTGGTTACTTCCCCAATCCTCATCTGTGTGGGCAAGACATAAATCATCGTCTTCCCACCACATTCTGTCGGCGGCCGACAGACACCTGTCTGGCCCCGGTATGATTGTACTCGCAGTAGCTTCAGCCCGCATGCCCGCAGCATCTTCTGTTCTTGTGCCCACAGCTCCCTCGGCCCCTTCATGGGCTTTTGCCTTCCTGATTCTCTCGGAATCCCAAAACTTTTCTTGTTTCCCCTGTGTCTGTGTAGTTTGTTGTTCAGCTTCCCTTGCATTCACAATGTTCTTGTTCTAAGCGAAATTCTTCGTACCGGCGCTCTCCAGCAATGTAATCTGACTTCCGGCCACAGTTGATACTCTCGCCCCTGTCGGGCCCTGTTCTGGTTGGGATTCTTCCACCACATCTGGTTGATCATCCAGCCATCCAGTGGCCTCTGCCGATTCCTCATAATCAAACCAGTTGACTGCCGCGCCCCCTGATTCTTGGTCATCGAAAAACTGTAGGTTGGCAAAGTCCTCCTCCACAGCCGTCAAATCATTTGGCCCTTGCTCAAATCCATCCCTCTGGATCACACACAGTTCTTCCTTCTCTGGCAATTCTAAACCCAGCCCAATCTGGCCTGTTGACAAGATGTACTCACTCGGATCATAGACTTCCCCAGCAAAACTCTGTTCAATCCCAGACTCAACAATTCCATTCTTTTCTGAAGTTTGCCTTGCCCCATCTTCGATGGTCACCACCGTCGGCTCTGGTTGGGTTGTGGAGATGTCCAACATGCACAAAGAGTCGGTGCAGTTAGGAAGGAGCACCTCCGGCTTGGGTAGGTGGGATGGGGTGATATAGATACTAGGATCGTAAGATGCGACCCCAGTTTGAATAAAATTGATTCTATTGGGAGGAGGGCTTGGTTATGCGGTGGGAGAGGATTGGTTGTGACATTGGGTTTGTCGGGAGGCACAATCACCTGCTTGTCAATAAGATCCTGGATCTCGTGACGCAATCTGAAACAACGGTCGGTGTCGTGACCGTGTTGTTGGTGATACGCGCAGTATTTTGCTGGGTCATGAGAGGGAGGGAGTGGATTCGGTAGTGGCCTCGGCTCCAGGGGTTTCAAATGCTTTTTCCTGATCAATACCCCTAGAGCTTTGGACAGGGGCATGTATAAGGGTGTGAAGGTTCTTTGGCCTCTGGGTTGGTATTTGGTGGTTTGGGTGTTACTTCCGGATGCACCGGAGAAGGGCGTGGTTGCCATGGGTCTTGGAAGGGGAGGGGGAATGGTGGTGACCATGCTCACCTCTGAAGCTCTTGCAGTTGTAGCGCCACTCGGGCCTGCATTGTTATTACGGTTGAAAGTCCTCCTCGGTTGCTCCTTATCTTGGTCGATCAGACCCTGTTTCATTGCATCTTCAATCTGTACCCCCATCTCATGCAGATCTGAAAAAGTGGGGAAGGGGAGTACAATCATCTTTTGCATTAATTTTGGCTAGAGATTGGGCACAATCATCCTGATCTGGTCTTTATCGGTGGGCCTTAAAGTCATCATCGAGGCCTTCGCCCTCCACCGAATTACGAAATCCGAGAAACTCTCCTTGGGCTCCTGCCTTGTTGTTTCGAGATCACGAGTTGTAATCTCAATTTGGGTGTTGTAAGAGTATTGTGCAACAAAGGCTTCAGCCATTTCATCCCAACTTCGCTTGACATCGTCCTCCAACTTTGCATACCAGATAGCGACCACGCCCGACAGGGTCCAGCCAAATAGTGAAAGCTTCGGGGGTCTAGTTAGGCCCATTGGCCACAGTATATCTAAGAATAGCCAGAGGTGGACCATGGGATCCCCAAACCCGTTGAAGCGGTCGATCTGCGACATTTTAAATCTATCCGGTAGCGTCACGGCCACATCGGTATATCCGTCTTCGATATCCGGAATAGCCTTTACCCTTTGTGATTTTTTAAAAAGCTTCTCGAGCTTGCTCAGTTTCAGCGCTGCTGGGTATATTTCGAACTCGGAGGGAGAGTTCGGTTGGTTGATAGGCGTAGGCGCCTTGGACAGTTGAGGCAGAAGTGGGGGCGGAGCCGGCCCCGTTGGAAGGTCTGTGTCCTCCTGGACGTTCTGGACATTTGGCAAGGTGTTTCGGGCATTTGGCAGGACATCCTAGACAGTTGGTGTCTGCTCTGGTAACGGGATCCCTGGTGGGGGAGGAACTGGATGTGAGGCTGATACTCCGGCTTGCTGCTGAAGCCGGGTAATTATCTCCGCCTGTTGGACCATGATTGTGGCCTGCTGTTTAGAGAATTCCGCTTGGCAAACAGCGTCCTCCTGCATTTGCTTCATGCTCTCTTGGAGCTGACGCATCATTTCCTCCATTCCGGCTACACTCTGCTGATCCTGCTGACTGACTGGTATGTGTATTTCTATGGCAGAAACTAAAACCTCAGCCCGACTGTTCACTGCTAGGGTAGACCATTGTTCTGGTAACCTCTGCTCAGACACACTGCGTCTTCTTGGCTTTCTTCTGACAACTGGGGGTAGAGAATGAAACACTGGCTGTCCGTCAACCAGATCCTCGGATCGATTGAGCCGACGACCTCTTGTCCAAAGTGCTTGGGGAATATCTACTGGGTCGGAAGCAATTGTGCTAAAACTGCCCCTAGTAAAAAGGTAAATAAAGCAATAAGGAAATAAATAAATAGATAAACGGACAGCATAACAGCTTAAAGTAAATACACAACACACAGCTGGGCATAACAACACATGGTCGATAAGCTGAACACATACTGTCCTCAATCACTGATCATTATCCCTGAATCACTGTCCCCAAAGACTGAATCTGATACCCGCAAATAACTGATTCTCAAACACTGACTGATGCCCAAAATTTGCAAACTGATATATGTAACCCCTGTAGAGACACACTCCTGACAGCACATAACAGATAATTGAGAGCCAAAACACCCCTATGTTGGGGTAGGGTTTTCCCTGTCCTATTTTGTCAGGAGCTAGGGTTTCACTATGCACGCAGCGGTTTCAAACAACCTATAAACGGGTAAGCAACCTGTCCTAGTTTGGAATGGTCACTATGGATCCGAATATGCACTAGGTCGAATGGTCAAAAAGGGTACCCCGGTAAAACCGGGGTTTGTGTTCCCATACTGGCAGAGCCCATAACCGGCCAGCCTTGTGGTCATGCCTTGACAAGACAAGCCTCCGGCAAACCGTCCAAGAATAGCAGATGGCAAACATGGTGTCCTAGGCGCACCAATGCAAATGCAATGCAAACAAACACATAAGTGTAGTCAAAAACAGATATCATGAGTTTGAGTCAAGTTCTCTAACTCCCCAGTAGAGTCACCAGAAATTGTAGACATCCCCGAACGCCCCGGGAGGAACGAGTCCCCCCCCGTTCTGTTCGTATTGGGGTCACCACAGTTTAAGACTCTCAAATTGTCACGGTTCTAAATCTGAACCAAAGAGTCCAAATCCAGCAAATCGTTTTGAGAAAACAGATTTTGAAAGAAGTGCCAAACATGGACTGCTTTGCAGATAACTCGTTCTCAAATACCGGTTGATGCCCGCAGGCTTGATACCCATAATACTGAACTGATGCCCGCAGGCCTGATGCTGATAATACCGAACTGATGCCCGCAGGCTTGATACTGGACTGATGTACTGAACTGATGCCCGCAGGCTTGATACTGACAATACTGAACTGAAGCCCGCAGGCTTGATGCCCAAACTCATATACTGATACATGCATTCTTGTAGAGACGCACTCTAAAGCACATAACAGATAAGTGAGAGCCAAAACACCCCTATGAAGGGGTTAACAAATCTTTCCTGCTCCTGTTCAAATTAAGCGTTGCCAAAATCGAGGGAACTTCGTCCTCGTTGTTTTCACAAAATTTTGAAAGTCTGAATTAAATGTAATCAATCAAGGCACAGAAAAGTACTCAGAAACACACGCTACCTGATTCATCATTAAGCATATCCACAAATCGTCCGATTCCTCGGTACAAATAGACTCAAAAGAGAAAGAAAAGACGACCTGGACAGGACTGTGGCTCCGGATTATCATCCCCAAGGATTACCAGCTCAGACTCAGTCGAGCTGGAACCTGATTCCAACTACAAGGACTCGGTGGAATCAGATTCCGGCTCACTACCTGACTCGGTACGTGCTGGACAAAATCCCTCTTCATACTGCCAAATAGAGAGGGTGCGATAGACTGGCATCCAAAATTAGTTGCTGGCGGGCCCGCAGTCCGTTCCATTCCCCGATCACGCATACCGAGAAGTTATCCCCCAAGCACTCCTGGTCGATCGGGCAGGGATCTGAAAGTAAACACGCCAGTGCTACCCCCATTTCAAATTCGGGTGTCCCAGACTGCACTATCTTACTCTTTCAACCTCAGCCGATGGTCTCTGTCTGCCTTCGGTCAACGTCATCCCCGGATAGTTTGTAGTCAAAGAAAATCTCAAACCCGCATGCGCTTCTTCTCCGTTCAGCCACGGCTCTGGAGCCACCAAAATGGGAGTCCTTCCCCCTCCCGGACGAAGCGTCCGTTTAGGGTACCCTGAATGGGCCTATCGCATCAAGCTCAAAAGGCTTCCTGCCTTCGTTGCTTTGCTCTCCCACAGCATTTCTTTCCTTCCTTACCCAGTCCTTTTGGTAGGCAGATAATCCAGCAAAAGGTATGAGGGTTTGTGTGGCACTTCGGGCCAATGCTGCCGACACCTCCAGCGCTCTTCCCAATCCTCATCCCGGGATGTGTTGTAGCTTGTTCATGAGGTATACAGATTTGAGCACTGACATACACTCCCTTAATTAACAGCCATGATTTCTGCACAATTCGGGCCTCGGCCAAAGTAAACCCTGATAAGAACAAAATTCCTCCGTGCCATGTTCAATTTCCAAGAACTAGCGTAGACACCTCCGGCGGCAGATGATTGACGGAATTCCAAAACAATTTAGCTACCCCTTCCCGTTGAGGGTACTTCAGCATTTATTGCAAAGTGAAGAGACTGGCCTTGCCCTTGTGCAACCACGGTCGCCCAAAAGTAGGTTAAAAGGTTGCGGGAACGTCCAAGACATGGAAATGTCAATGTTTGTGTTGTCCTGGACCACCTGAGTTTGAATTTTGACAGTCCCCCATCACCTCCTGCTAGTGTTATCATAGGCTCTGATTCACTTGAGTAGTCGCACGAAGTCCGGCGGGCTTCAACCCATCGCATATTGCCCGTCTTGACGGGCCATACATTAATTGGTGGGATCCCGTGTCGATGGAGAACCACTGGCACCCGCATGGCCTCTGCATCTACGGAGAGTAAAAGGGTTGTTATGATTTGCGCCTCAAGGCGGCAAGTTCGTTGTCAGATAAAGGTCACTCGGGAACACTTCCTTCCGGAACAAACCAATCCAACCAGCTGCCTGGCGTGGGTGTCTATAGAAAGCTTGCTTTGGTCCATGGCTTGAAAGGACAGGCCTGTCTGTGCACTCGTGAAGCCATAAGCGTCCCCCAGATGGAGATGTCTGCTTGTATTTCTTTAACTGTTTGAGTACAGCCTCCTCTTCAAGTTGTTTCTCCTTCTGTTTCTCAGCTTCTTTATCCTTCCTTAGATGCCTCTGGACATGGTTCCCAGTGGGGGGCTTGAATATACCGTCCGCTTCTCGTTATATAGTCGACTTCTCCTGACATTACAGGTGTCATTCTGGCTGGTTACTTCCCCAATCCTCATCTTGTGTGGGCCAAGACCATAAATCATCGTCTGTCCCACCCACTTCTGTCGGACGGCCGACAGACACCTGTCTGGCCCGGTATGATTGTACTCGCAGTAGCTTCAGCCCGCATGCCCGCAGCCATCTTCTGTTCTTAGTGCCCACAGCTCCTCGGGCCCCTTGCATGGGCTTTTGCCTTCCCTGATTCTCTCGATCCCCAAAACTTTTCCTGTTTCCCTGTGTCTGTTAGTTTGTTGTTCAGCTTCCCTTGCATTCACATGTTCTTGTTCTAAAGCGAAATTCTTTCGTACGGCGCTCTCCAGCCAATGTAATGCTGACTTCCGGCACAGTGATACTCCTCGCCCCTGTCGGGCCCTGTTCTGGTTGGGATTCTTCCACCACACTGGTTGATATCCAGCCATCCAGTGCCTCTGCCGATTCCTCAATATGCAAACCAGGTGACTGCGCGCCCCTCTGTTCTTGGTCATCGGGAATAAATCTGTAGTTGGCAAGTCCCTCCTCCACAGCCGTCAAATCAATTTGGCCCTTGCTCAAATCCATTCCCTCTGGGAATTCACACTCACAGTTTCTTCCTTTCTCTGGCAATTTCTAAACCCACCCAATCTGGCCTGTTGACAAGATGTTACCTCACTCGGATATAGACTTCCCCAGCACAATCTCTGTTCAATCCAGGACTCAAACAATTCCATTCTTTTTCTGAAGTTTGCCTTGCCCATTTCGATGGCTCACCACCGTCGGCTTCTGGTTGGGTTGTGGAGCATGTCCAACATGCCACAAGCAAGTCGGTGGCAGTTAGGAAGCGAGCACCTCCGGCTTGGGTTAGGTGGATGGGGTGATATAGATACTAGGATTCGTAGCAGATTGCGACCCCAGTTTGAATAAAATTGATTCTAATTGGGAGGAGGCGCTTGTGGATGCGGTGGTGAAGGAATTGGTGTGACATTGGGTTGTCGGGAGGCCAATCACCTGCTTGTCACTAAAGATCCTGGATTCTCGTTGACGCAATCTGAAACAACGGTCGGTGTCGTGACCGTGTTGTTGGTGATACGCGCAGTATTTTGCTGGGTTCATGAGAGGGAGGGGAGTGGATTCGGTAGTGGCCTCGGCTCCAGGGGTTTTCAAATGCTTTTTCCTGATCAATACCCCTTAGAGCTTTGGACGGGGCATGTATAAGGGTGTGAAGGTTCTGGGCCTCTTGCGGTTGTATTTGGGGTTTGGGTGTTACTTCGGATGCACCGGAGAAGGGCGTGTTTTGCCTGGGTCCTTGGAAAGGCGGAGGGGGAATGGGTGGTGACCATGCTCACCTCTGAAGCCTTTTGCATTGTAGCGCCACTCGGGCCTTGCATTGTTATTACGGTTGAAAGTCCTCCTCGGTTTGCCTTCTTATTTATGGTCGATCAGACCCTGTTTCATTGCATCTTCAATCTGTACCCCCATCTCATGCAGATCTGAAAAGTGGGGAAGGGAGTACAATCATCTTTTGCATTAATTTTGGCTAGAGATTGGGCACAATCATCCTGATCTTGTCTTTATCGGTGGGCCTTAAAGTCATCATCGAGGCCTTCGCCTCCACCGAATACGAAACGAGAACTCTCCTTGGGCTCCTGCCTTGTTGTTTCGAGATCACGAGTTTAATCTCAATTTGGGTGTTGTAAGAGTATTGTGCAACAAAGGCTCAGCCATTTCATCCCAACTTCGCTTGACATCGTCCTCCAACTTTGCATACCAATAGCGACCCACGCCCGACCAGGGTCCAGCCAAATAGTGAAAGCTTCGGGGGTCTAGTTAGGCCCATTGGCCACAGTATATCTAAGATAGCCAGAGGTGGACCATGGATCCCCAAACCGTTTGAAGCGGTCGATTGCGGACATTTTAAAATCTATCCGGTAGCGTCACGGCCACATTCGGTATATCCGTCTTCGATATCCGGAATAGCCTTTACCCCTTTGTGATTTTTTAAAAGCTTCTCGACGGCTTGCTCAGTTTCAGCGCTTGCTGGGTATATTCGAACTCGGAGGGAGAGTTCGGTTGGTTGATAGGCGTAGGCGCTTGGACAGTTGAGGCAGAAGTGGGGGCGGAGCCGGCCCCGTTGGAAGGTCTGTGTTCCTCCTGGACGTTCTGGAACATTTGGCAAGGTGTTTCGGGGCATTTGGCAGGACATCCTAGACAGTTGGTGTCTGCTCTGGAACGGGATCCCTGGTGGGAGGGAACTGGATGGTGAGGCTGATACTCCGGCTGCTGCTGAACCGGGTAATTTATCTCCGCCTGTTGGACCATGATTGTGGCCTGCTGTTTAGAGAATTCCGCTTGGCAAACAGCGTCCTCCTGCATTTGCTTCATGCTCTCTTGGAGCTGACGCATCATTTCCTCCATTCCGGCTACACTCTGCTGATCCTGCTGACTGAACTGGTATGTGTATTCTATGGCAGAAACTAAAACCTCAGCCCGACTGTTCACTGCTAGGGTAGACCATTGTTCTGGTAAACCTCTGCTCAGACACACTGCGTCTTCTTGGCTTTTTCTGACAACTGGGGGTAGAGAATGAAACACTGGCTGTCCGTCAACCAGATCCTCGGATCGATTGAGCCGACGACCTCTTGTCCAAAGTGCTTGGGGAATATCTACTGGGTCGGAAGCAATTGTGCTAAAACTGCCCCTAGTAAAAAGGTAAATAAAGCAATAAGGAAATAAATAAATAGATAAACGGACAGCATAACAGCTTAAAGTAAATACACAACACACAGCTGGGCATAAACAACACATGGTCGATAAGCTGAACACATACTGTCCTCAATCACTTGATCATTATCCCTGAATCACTGTCCCAAAGACTGAATCTGATACCCGCAAATAACTGATTCTCAAACACTGACTGATGCCCAAAATTTGCAAACTGATATATGGAACCCCTGTAGAGACACACTCTGACAGCACATAACAGATAATTGAGAGCCAAAACACCCCTATGTTGGGGTAGGGTTTTCCCCTGTCCTATTGTCAGGAGCTAGGGTTTCACTATGCACGCAGCGGTTTCAAACAACCTATAAACGGGTAAGCAACCGGTCCTAGTTTGGAATGGTCACTATGGATCCGAATATGCACTAGGTCGAATGGTCAAAAAGGGTACCCCGGTAAAACCGGGTTTGTGTTCCCATACTGGCAGAGCCCATAACCGGCCAGCCTTGTGGTCATGCCTTGACAAGACAAGCCTCCGGCAAACCGTCCAAGAATAGCAGATGGCAAACATGGTGTCCTAGGCGCACCAATGCAAATGCAATGCAAACAAACACATAAGTGTAGTCAAAACAGATATCATGAGTTTGAGTCAAGTTCTCTAACTCCCAGTAGAGTCACCAGAAATTGTAGACATCCCCGAACGCCCCGGAGGAACGAGTCCCCCCCCGTTCTGTTCGTATTGGGGTCACCACAGTTTAAGACTCTCAAATGTCACGGTTCTAAATCTGAACCAAAGAGTCCAAATCCAGCAAATCGTTTGAGAAAACAGATTTTGAAAGAAGTGCCAAACATGGACTGCTTTTCCAGATACAGAGTCGCCACCTAAATATTTTATTTTGGGAAAATTTAGGAAACCCTGACTCGTTTGCCTAAGGCCATGTGTCCGTCATCACCAAAGTTGCCTCGGCTCGGGAACTTGGGTACGATTGGGGAAGGTCACTTCGTGAGCACCCCCGCTCGCCGATCAAAGATCAGCCTCTACTAACCATGATATCTATTTTTAAAAACATTATGTGTTTCTTATTCCGGTTATTAGCCTAGATTACTATGTGATGCGCACAGCATACAAGTATAGACTGGGTCGCCTGAATTGGAACAAAACATTTCATGTTATTTTTGAAAATGGTTTGATGGTGCTACCGGCAAGTAGGCTAAGACGTGGATTTGCCACCCTCGGGTGGGCTTAGAAAAACATGATTTTGCCACTATCTAGTGGGCTTAAAACTCACAGTCAATGCATTTATTCCAATTCAAATAATCCAACCTTCACCACACGGCATTTCAGGCAATTATATCACATAAGCATATAGCCTCATGGTAAGCATGCTATCATGGCAGTCGCTCACACACATGCAAGGATGCTAAAGCATAAACACTTACCGAGTACTCCAGCCAAAAAAAAAGCTAATTAAAAAATTCATGCATGATCCTAATTATACAGAAATGCCTAATGCAACACATGCAAAAATGCAACTATAGCAGGCTTGGCTATTCTAAACATGGCAATGAATGCATACAGCTCACATGATATAGTTCATTAACTTGAAATTGTAATGATATAGCAACTAGTCGATTATAGTCATGATACTAGCTCGCCAGTGCCTCTCTCGGTGCATACGATAGCACGACAAGGGATGATGGAGTGAATGCAAACCTCGGTGCGGCTATCAATACTGTTTCATGCTAAACTTGATAACAAATCTGGGCCACTCTGCGTAATCTTATTCACCTATCTATCCGCAGGTGATAAAGTTTAAAAGAAGT
>NW_021025187.1:1382366-1414298 GCF_004153795.1 Camellia sinensis
ATATGCCCTAATCTAACCATCATAAGCGGGTAAATAAAAGGGAGAAAGACGTGGGGTTGGAAGACATACATCACACACACGCACACTTATTACAACATTGCCCTCGCACAGAGGGTCCGAATAAATAATATACAGTCAGTCCCAAATAATTACAGTCCGAATATGTACAAAACCCTAATTAATTAACGAATTGAATTGGGAAAGCAATAAATTGGCATGCAAGCCAAGGACTGCCTCAAATCTGCTCCGGATGATGAATGATGCATTCTCGGGTTGCCTTGTGCGAAGAATCCCTCGCGATGCCCCGGTTTGCCTCTGTTTGCAATTGTTCTCGGGATGCGTGCCAGGCTCCGGAAGGTTGCTGATTCCTGATTTGCTGTAACAGAGAGCAACAAAGGGGCATGGCAAAGTATTTTCACATATGTATGCATGACTACTCTTCAGGGAGTGTAGTCCTCGATCTCGTGCCACCAATCACACATATCGATGCATGATGGCCGAGGAGTCGAATTGCACGACTCAATATGAAATGAATGCACATATAAACACAACAAGACCTAAACTCCATCATGGATAATCCGGAGTGTCGGTGACTAGGAATTGAGACACGTTCCGTCACTCGGAGTACGAAACGTCCCTCGTTTCCCGTGCTCGGGGTAACTCCTATCCCAAGCACAATGCAATATGCATGACATGCATGAATGCAACTAATATACAACCTAGCATGCACAATGCTATGAGATGGCATACACAATGCACGATGTAACAAGGCAAACACAATGCTCTAACATACAACCTAGCATACGCAATGCTATGAATCGAAATGGCATACACAATGCATAATAGACTTACACCAACATGAGTGGACCTCAGCCACACTCACATCAGTAGCCATGAGATGAAAATGAGACACTCGAAATGCGTGCACACATGCACGTAAACCGAAGACCAAGCCTACGGCATCAAATGCCACTCTACCCAAAGCATGGCAAGGCATGGAACATGGTATGCAAACATGCAAATTTCAGTGCTGAAATGTGATACAAAACAGCCCCGAATCATGGAAACATGGCATCCGATGCATGGAATGAACCCCAAAATTCGAAACTAGGCATACGCAATGACCTATAGCTATACAAAGCATGCATTATTTGATCATGAAGCATGAAGACAGATGCAAGAAAGTCCCAAAACATGCATATTTCCATTTTATAACAAGTCCCAAAAATGAATGCAAATAGGGCTAATCTGTCGTGCAAAAATGGCCCTAAAATAGAGATTAAACACAAAGGGACAGCAACTGGCCCCAAATGGAAAAGATCCCTTCAACAAAGTTGAAGAGGGGCTCAAAAAATGGCACTTTACAGTTTAAAACAAGCCACAAAAATAATCACAAATAAGGCCAAACTATCATGCAAGAAAAGGCCTAAAAGAGGGGTAAAGAGACAAGTGGCAGCTGCTGTTCTCAAACAGAGAAGAGCCCTTCAACAATGTTGAATAGGGGCTCAAAACAAGATATTTTACAGTTTATGGAAAGATCCAAAACAGCTCACAAATAAGCCAAAAATACTATGCAAAAATAAGGCCTAAAAGAGAGTTAAAGAAGAAAGTGATAGCAGGAGGCCTCAAACAGAGAAAGACCCTTAATCAAACATTAAAAAAGGCTCAAAATATGACTATTCACAGTTAGGGTCGGAGCCCAAAAATGCAAGAAACTAGGGCTTATATACAAAGAAAAAAAGGACTAGAAAAGGGAAGAAAGTGACTCACCCTTGTAGAGCAATGCTCCAACAACTTTTGAGCCAAGTTTGAGAGTCCTTCACCTCTGGAAAGCAGCCTCAAGTTGCTGGAATGAAGGATGGAGGTGTGGTGCTATGAGGTGGTGTAGAAATGGTGTAGGAGCAAGGTGGTTTTGAGGGTTGGAATAGAGGGAGAGAGAGATTGAGTGCAAGGGTCTTAAACCAATTTTTGTAACCCCTCAAAATGCAGCTGAGGGGCTGGTTATATAGGCAAAGGAGGGGAGGAAAAAGGGGGAAAAATGAATTCAAATTTCCCCCCAAAAGGGCACCCTCCCGGATATAGGATCTGGGGGGAAAAAGAGGTCACAGTTGGAAGGAACAGGGTGTGGGGGTCATGGCCGGCCAGGTTTTGGGGGTTCAGGTGGTCGGCCGACCACCTCCCATGGCCGGCCAACCAAGGGTCAAAGGGGTCAAGCAAAATTACTGGTCGGCCACCTCATATTGGTGGTCTCCCATGTGTGCACAACACAATATGATTGAAACCCAGAAAAAGTGAACCGAGAGAGAGAAAGGACCATTTTTTAGAGGGGGTCAAAAAGGTCAGGAACAATTACTGGTCGGCCACCACATATTGGTGGCCTCCCAGGTGTGTACAACACAAATATGGGGTTTGGGGTTCAAGAAAGTGGCCCCGGGGTGGTCAACATTGGCTTTTTAGTGAGAAAAACGGGCGTCGGAGAGCGATGAAGGAATGAAGTTGGCTTTTCAGAACAATTGCTGGCCTCCCACCCTCCTACAAGCTTCCTAATCATGAAAATAAGGTCTCCACCAAAAATGAACCAAAACGGATGCAAAACGGAGGTTTGAGGGACCGAAACGGGCGGCCCAAGGCCCCGAAAATGGGCTGTTAAGCACCGGAGGTGGCGTTCGACCACGAAGTTGGTCTCTCCGGCCACAGTGTTCCTCAAAAGGGAGGAAATAATGTGTATACCAAAATCCGGAGCAAACCGAGGTGGTTAGGTCATCCCGAACCGAGGCACACGGTCGTCGGCTCCGAAAAACCAAAAACCAGGCTCCAAACAGGAAAAATGGCCTACGACCACAAAACATAGCCTACGGCCACTGAGAGATGATCTACAAGACCTCTCCCTCCCTTCGGGAAGAGAAAACGAAGAAAACGGGACCTGGTTCGCAAACCGAGGCAAGGCACGAAAGAGTTCGGAAGTACGGAGACAAGGCTCGCAGCCGGGACTCTGAAACTTCTGAACGAGCACAATATGCAATATCACCGAGCGCTCAATTGGTGACGTCTGAGTCTTAAGGTCGGTCAAAAATGGAGTGTCTACAGGATCCAAATACTGATTCCCGAATCAACAAAGGTAGCACCGAAGCAATTAACCAGACAATGCGCATAGTTAACATATCATGTAGAATCTTCATATAATACTTGAAATTAAAGAGACGATGGAATCAATTTCATGTAAATTGTAAGAAATTGGGTTTTGAGTAAGAATTTAAGATTTAAGCTAAATGCATGTTTATAAAATATTTTGTGAGGAGTTCACATTACACTTGAAATTAGGAAGAGTTTAAGATCAATTCCATGAAATTTGTAAGTAAATGGGTTTTGAATAAGAATCTAAGTTTGGAATCACATTCATGAAAATAGAAAGCAATTAGGAAAGGATGAAGTAAGTCGAAGATTGATCATGGCTCATATTTATTTTCATGTTTTGATGAAGTTTTGCATGAGTTTTGAGCATGAAATTGGGTTTTGAAAGCTTAATTTAAATTGATGAGTTTGGAATTGGGTTTGATATAAAGAAAATAAATTAAATCTAACTTTGGACAAATTAAGAAAACAAATTATAATTTATATTTGAGAATCAAAAATTGGTTTGATTTTGATTTGAATTTCGTATATGCAAATATTTTTTCAAAGAGCTTTATAACTTCAATTTTATATTTTATAAAACAAAGAAAGAAAAAGTTTGAAATCATTATATTTATGAAATTTTAGTTTTAATCTTGACAATTAAAGAAGGGTTTTGTATTATAATTTAAAAGTAATCATGGGTTTATGTTAATGAAATTAAATATTTAAATTGAGTCAAGCATGAACCTAAGTTTTAAAATGAAGATTGGAAGCTAAATCTTTAGTAGTAATTGATTAAGAAGTTGAGTAAGAAATCGATCTACTTGGAAAAAAAAGGATTTAGTAACGAAAGGATATATGACATGAGAACCCAGTTTATTTGAGTAAGAAAGAATAAGCGTCGTAGAACTTCAAATTACTTTAAAAAAAAATTTAAAAAAAAAAAGAGAGAAGCCAAGTTTGATTAAGAAAGTGATATTGTGTTCCAATGTGTATATGTTATGTGTTTGTGTAGGTCACGAGCTATCGTCTACCTGATCTGTCTGATCTTTCTAATCTACTTCTAGAGCTATCTGTAAATAACAACTCTGTAAAGCTATGTTTGACTTTAAGTATTTTCTGAATGATATGATATAATCTGTTTTCTGAAATGCTATTTCATAATTAAATGAATGATTGTCCAACTTTCTAAAATGTATTCGTGGCATCCTTAGCATCATATGATATCTGTTATATGGTACCAGGGTTGGTTATACATAACTGGTTATCTTCTCTATATGTGTCCCTTTATGGGTCATCTGGTCCCTTTATGGGTTATCTATATGTCTCATGCATTCATGAGCCATCAGATTTATTAACACTAATGGATGTATCACGTATGATTATCTGTGAGAATCTGATATGAATATGAATCTATTTCTTATCTGAATTCTGATTTTTGAATCTATTATGGGACATTATTCATTAAAACCTTTACTTTGTTGTTATTCACTAAGCTCTAGCTCACTGTATTATTTATATATGTAGGCGATCAGATGCGTGACCAGGCCTGGAGCTTTTTCCTGAATTCTGTTTTTGTCAGCCAACCTATGTGCCTTATGTGGAGGTTTTAGATATGTTAAGTAGCTATGGCCATGTAATTAAAGTTCAAGTTTTTGTTTATTCTGTAATTAGGGCTAAGTCTATTTTTGTCTCATTCATATAAATGCGATGTTGTAAGGGTGATATATGATATATGTATATAAAGTTTAAAATTTTTCTGTCCCATATACGTCTGCACAACCCAAGGAACATTATATATTTGTTATTTGCTTCCGCTGGCCCCTAATAATTTGATTTCTGATTAAGAGGCCTTTGGTAATCTACGGATTATTGGCCGGTTACGATGTTAAACCTATAGGGGCAGGTTTGGGTCGTGACAGAGTGTCAAACACAACACATATCGAGCAATCAAAACATGGCTCGAGTGGAGAAACCAAACTCCTAGAATAACAACCTTGCAGAATAAATCGATCGAACAAACAAAACACCGCTCGAGCAAAGAATAGAAACTCTTAGTATTCCATACTGCAAGTAGACCGCTCGAGCGACCAAAACACCGCTCGAGTGAAGAACGACCATCTCCCAGAAGTTCAAACTGCAAATATAGAATCTGAGAGAAACCAAAGACCATTTGAGTGAAGAAAAGACCACTCGAGCGAACCCAAGAACAAACAGACGAACTTTTCACAAAATTACTAACTCCCAACTTGTTTCAAATGTAACCACCAATCTAAATTTCAACCCCCAATCAACAACAAGGACTAGAATAGATATAAAAACACCAATATATACAGAACTCAGAACCATGGAGTATAAATGAGTGGGTCGTAACACCGGCCGCCACACTACCCAAAGCCAAGCATTTTTGAAGAGAGAGAGAGAGAGGGGCCAATCGATCAGACTTGAGACAACAGCGATGCTGAAGCGACAAAACTTAATGAAGCAACAGAATCCCGTGCGATGGTTTTAGATAGAGAGAGAGAGAGAGAGAAAAAAAAAATGAGGGGAGAGAGAGAAAGAGATAGAGGAAGAGACAGAGACAAAGTTCAGAGGGGAAGAGCGAGAGAAAGAATAAGGGGTTGCGGTAGAAGGAGGTGCTGCAATCTCCCCTCAGTGGTGTTTAGGAAAGAGAGAGAGGCAATGAAGTAGGAGATTGGCGGAAGAAAAAGATTGGTGGCTGAAGAAGGTGGATGAGGGAGATCGGCGAAAAAGAGAGATCGCTGACTGAGGAGATCAACAGATGAGGGAAATGAAGCGGAGAGAGAGAGAGAGAGAGACGGAGAACGGTTTGGTTTGGGAAAATATATATATATACACATAGGTAGTTTGGTCATTTTGTGGGAGCTTATCCTTATGGACAAAGTATTTTAGAGTGTGGATCTTTAGGCAAAGAAAATCCAAAATTAGATTTATGGATCGAATGCCCTTCCTAAAATCCTATTTAATTAGTCAATTAATAGTGAGGAAATTAATGATTCATGAAAATATTGTAAGATTAGTTATTCAGCTAGATTAGTGAGATAAATAATGTTTTTTATTTATATTTATTTTTCATTATTAATAAAAAATTCATCAATTTTGTTGGATAGAATATTCATCAAAATTTAATTCAAATAACAAAAATTACAACCAAATTGTCACAACCCAAACCTGATACCCAGAGGTTCGGTGTCGCAACAAGACAATAACTGAAGTCATAACAAATTAATAGTGTAGCGGAGTAAAATAAAAAGGTACCCAAATCTTAATTTAATTATAACAAAAACATATATATTGGAACTTCTATTCATTTACATTGTCATAGCTGAACTATGACTATAAAATGTCTTGTGCTTACCCTACGCATTGGTCCTGACACGCCGCCTGAATGTGGTTAACAACTATAAGCACACGGCAGAGTAAGAAATATTATACTGAGAGCATAATGTAGACACCCCATTTTTGACCATCCCAAGGCTTGGACGTCATCGTTTGAACACTCGATGATCATCCATGTTCGTGTTCTTTTTGAGTTCCCGAAGGTCTCGGCTGCGCGCCTTACCGTAGGATCTCTCAACTTGTCTGTTTTGTGCTTGGTTGTGGACCAAGGACTTGTGGTTTTGCTTCTGAGGGAAGAGGGTGGCTTGTTGGCCATCCCCACACCCCATCGGCTTTGGTATGATGACATCGGCCTTGCTTCCTTTCCATCGGCCATAAATGTTGGTCGATCGGCACTTTTGTTGGTCGGTCGGCACTTATTTTGGTCGATCGGCCATATTTTCTGGCCGAAGCCTTTTTTTTTTGCCTTTTTCAGGCATTGTGCATGCCAGTTGTGCCAGCTGGTGAGCACAGACTCTCCCCTCCATACACGTGTATGAAGGGATTTGAACCAAAGCTTAGCTTCTCTAAGAAGCTTTGAATTTGATTTCCTATAAGAGGGGAGCCTCCCCTCCCTTTTCAGAGGTTCAGCAAAATAGATATAGAGTTCATATATCCCTCTCTCTCTATATCTCTCTCTCTTTATATTTGTGTGTGTGTTGGTGCCTTAAAAATGTATTTTGTTCATACTCTTGCACTATAGCACCTAGTAGAACACCTTCATTTGGTTGCTGAGGCACTAGGAAGTTGGTTTCAAAGTTCTTGGGCTGGTTTTGATCCAAGGGAGTGGCTGGAGTTGTGTTCTTAAAGGTGTTCTTCAAGGGTAAGCAACTAACCTTTTGTTTTCCCATTTTGGCTTAAGCTTTTAGACCTATTTGCATATTGTTTTAAGCTTAACTATAAACTGAAAAAAGTTCTATTCTTGTCTGCTTAAGATGATTGTTTAAGGTCACTTTTTGGTTGGGGGTTGTCTACCCCCTCCTAGGCTTTGTTTGGCCTTGTTTTGAGCCACCTCTTTTGGCCTTTGTTCTTGCCTTTGCATGACCTTTCTACTACTGAAATCCAAAGGATTTTCAGTGGTGGAAAGGTAGTTTTAGAGTCTTGTATAGGAGAGGGACACCCCTCTCTCCTTGTGTCTCATATGCTTGTGTTATTGGCTCATAATGGTAGCATGTTTGCTTAGCATGTTTTGGCTTCATTTCAGCAAGTATTTGGTGTCATTTGGTCATGATATACCTCTGTTCTAGGTTGGTTTAGTGGTCTCTTGCATGCACCATACACTTGTAGTGTAATCCTCTCTATTGCCTTAACATGCTTTGTGCTTTAAGCTATGGTTTTAGCATGATTTTGACTCAACCCAAAGGAGCTTTTACTCATATTTTAGCATGTTAAAGCTCTGTTTCATGTTGTTTTGATCATACATGCATTACTTTGTATAGCTACCATACATTCTATCTTGTTAGCTTTGAGGGTCCAAGTCATTAGCATGCACGACTTGGACCTTTTTCCATGATTTGGCATCATCTCATATGTTATTTCAGTCCATGTTTCATGTTCATATACTTGCATTGGCCATCCTTTCAAAGCTTTGAAGAGTTGGTGTCTTATGCCTTAAGGTTGGGTCATTGTGCATGCCTCCATGATTAGGTCTTCGGGATGCCATCTAAGTGAGTTTTTGGGCCTATGTTGACATGTCATATCTCTGCTTTTCATTGGTTAAGTCATGCCATGTTTGGTTACAATAGGTATAGTGTAATCCCCTTTGTTGGCCTTACTTGCATCTTGCCTTCGGCCCTTCATTTTGGCTTGTTTTAGCTTTGGCCCTTGCATGTTTTAGACTCCCTTTAGCATGATCTAGGACTGTTTTGGTTGTCCTTGGCTCTTTGGAGCTTGTTTCATGTGGCCTTAGTACAAGCTCCTTGGCTAGCCTTAAGCCTTGAGCTTTCTTGCATGTTATACTTGCTTTGATTGGTTGATTTGGCATCACTCCTCACATCATTTCAGAGTATGTAGTATTGTCATACATCCTTACTTGTCACTCTTTAGATGTGCTTAAGAGTTGCATCTTTGTGCTTTAGTCCTTGGGCCAATTGGCATGCATGTTTGCCATGCCTTTCTCATGTTTCATTTCCATCATTTCTTGGCATTTTAGCCACTAATTTTGGGCATGGCTGAGGTCTGTCTGTCTTTAGTTTAAGTCTATTTTCCATGTTGTTCAAAGTTGCTACTTTACATCATGCTTGCATGTTTGTCCATCTTTGCATGCCATGCATGTTCGTAGGATTATGGTTGCATTTTGCATGCTTGCTAGCTTGCATTTTTGTCACATGCTTGTTTAGGTCGCACTGCGTTTGGCATGCTTGTTACCTTAGCCTTGTGTACATGTTTGAGTCATATTGCATTTGGCATGCTTGTGATGCATTACATAGTTTTTCTATTGTTGCATGCATTGCATTATGTTTGGTTTGGGGTGTCGAACCAAACACGAGGACCGAGGGACGTTCGTACTTGAAGTGATGAAGCGTACCTCAATCCTCGGTCGCCGGCGCTCTTGATCCAACATGATAGAGTTCTAGGCATTCATGTATTTTTGTGCATTCATTCCATATTGAATTGCACAGTTGGCTCCTTTGGCCATCATGCATCGGCATGTGTGATTGATGGCCCGAGGGTCGAACACTACAGTCCCTTGAGTTCATGACATGATAAGGAGGGTGTTTGTGCACACATTGCCTTGAAAATGCATTGTCATGCTCTGTTTGTCCTCTGCTACAGCAAAACAGCATTCTGCAGGAAGATATGGCCGGCCGGCCATCTTCAGTGCCGATCAACTAAACATTGTTGGCCGAGATCCTCACAAATGGTCGATGACCAATTCCATATGGTCGATGTTCTTATATCTTGGCCGGTGACATCTCACAGTGTTCAAGGAGTGGTTCGAAAACTTCCTTGGGACTTGTGCAGTTTTCAGAGGTGCAGAACAATGCAAACAGAGGCAACATGTGGCATGGCAACGGGTTTCCGAGCGAGGCGATCGAGCATGCATCATTCAATCATTCCGAGGCGGAGCTGCGGCAGCCTCTTTAGTTTCATAGCTTAGTTAATTTGTTTAAATTAGTTAAGAGTTATGTAATAATTAATTAGCTAGAATAGTTAATTAATTAGTTGATTTGTATTATTTATTCGGACCCTCTGTCGAGAGGGCGAATTTTGTAATAAGTGTGCGTGAGTGTGTGAATGTCTTCCAACCCCACGTCTTTCTCCCTTTAACTTACCTACTTTCAATGGTTAGTTTTAGGTCATGTTTCAATTAGCATCCTTATGCTCGCATGTTTGCATCATTCATCTGTATTGCATGCACCGAGCTCGGCGCATCATACTAACTGCATAGTATTTCAATTCCAATTTGAATACGTGTATCGAGTTGTCGCATTTCACATGTCATTCTTAGATAACCGAGCCTATTCTAGTTTGCATTTTACATATGTTACATTAGGCATCTTAACATAGCTAGGATCATGCATTGATTACTAACTAGCTATTGTTTTGGCTCGAAGTACAAGATAAGCTTTTATGCTTTAGCATCTTGCATGAGTGTGAGTGTTAACATGACCGCATGTTTGCCATGAGGCTAACTGCTTATATGATATAACTGCCTGAATGCCTGTGGGTGAAGGTTAGATTACTTGAATTGAAACAATTCATTGAAATGCGAGTTTTAAGCCCAGTTGATTGTGGCAAAATCATATTTTCTAAACCCACTCGAGGGTGGCAAAATTCACGTCTTAGCCTACTTGTGAGTAGCACCTTCAAACCATTTTCAAATAAACAAACATGAGATGATTTGATCCAACTTAAGCGATCTAGTCTATACTTGTGTATTGTGCGCATCACATAGTAATTCTAGGCTAATAACCAGAATAAGAATGCATGTGTTTTCAAAAACAAAGTATCATGCTTAGTACAAGCCGATCTTTGATCGAACGAGTGGAGGTGCTCATTAAATGACCTTCCCCAATCATATCCAAGTTCCCAAGCCGAGGCAACTTTAGTGATGACGGACACGTGGCCTTAGGCACGAGTCAGGGTTTCTTAAATTTTTCCAAAATAAAAATATTTAGGTGGCGACTCTGTGTCTGGCAAAGCAGTCCATGTTTGGCACTTTTTTACAAAAATCAGTTTTCTAAAACGATTTGCCAGATTTGGACTCTTTGGTGAGTTATCAATCTCACATTGCACATTGTGAGATCAGATTAAGAACCGTGACATTTGAGTCCGAACTGTAGCACAGCATGAAGCCCTCGGGGCACGTCTACACATAATTGTATAAAATTCAACATGGATAATTATTTGGGCTAAACAGAGATTTGTTTGATACCAAAAATACATAAATCATTATAAATAATAGAAGCATAACACAGAAATCATAGAAGCAAATAATCATAACCAAGATACAGAACATAACAGATGTATGAACTCAAGAGGTGGCTCGTATGAATTCTAGAGGTGACTCCCACAATAGTGTAGCACTTAACTCCGCACAGTATTTTGCTCCACACCAGAAATCAAATGGTCAGTGGATCCATGACAAACAAAAGGTCACTTAAAGTGACAATACAGAGGGCCAATGGTTGTTTAAATCTCCCAAGGCATGAGACTTCCATGGTGATACTTACAAAATAATTGTTCACAAACATATTTAATAAACAGCTTTATCCATGAGTTTCCTTTTATAAGCAAATAGGGTTCATTTAACAAATAATATACTTTAAAACTAATATAATTTGCAAAACAAATTTTACATAAAATAGTTTATGATAGTTCAAAATATAATACAATTCACCTCAAAATTGATTATTTACTCTTACTTCTGACTTCAACTTGCTCTCTTAGATTCTCCTCGTTTGTTATTCTTGTAATTTCATTACTATACAACTCGCCTATTTATAGATGAGACGACCCTTACTATGTTGTACTATGCAGCAACCTCGTGGTACCACATGGCACCATGCTTCTCAGGAGGTTTCTTGAAAACTATGCAAGTTCTTTATATTCTACTATGACCCAAAAAATATTGTAATTACATTTTTATTTTTAAAGATTAAGTAAATATATTTTAGAGTATCACACAAATAATAGAATATGAATTCAATAAATTAATAATTTTAATCTTATATTATAATACTTCTAATCAAATACGTCCTAACAGTTTTATGATTGGTTGATAGTCTGACAAATTAACAATAATACCCTATGATGGCCCCACCAACGGAGGCTAACCAATGGGAATGATGTACGTGCAGCCTATGATGCCTTGTAGATTTGAGTCCATACCAAATGCATCACAATCCACTATTCACTCCAAACATTCAGTTCAACACACATCACACACGATACACATTTATACAAATAGATAATACTCAATTGGTGTTTGATCAAGCAAAAACTTTTGAAACTCAATTTTTTTTTTTTTGAGTTTTTTTTTAAATCCACCTAACTCAAGAAGTAAAATATTTTTTATAAAAAAATACTTTAAAAAATTAATACATTTTTTTTCTTTTCTAAATAAAAATTTTCAAATTTCTTCACAAATGTACATCTAGATTATGCAGGTTTTAAAAAAAACAAAAATAAAAGTAAATAAACCACACACAAACCTGGTAGGAAATAACAGTTTGAAAGCTTCGAAGCTCTTGGGGAAGACACCTAAGGGGTCGATTTTGGAGGCGAGTGAACTCACTGGCCTTGTTTTAGAATAGACTATTTTAGTAATTTTTTATCTTTTTTTTTTAAATATGATATAAAAAAAATTAGTATATTTAGAATGATTTTTTGATTTTTTACGAAAAGATGTACAAAAAATAGAAAGAAAAGAAAATATTTAACTTTTTGGTATATGTATAGGTTTTTTGATTTTTTTAGTAACTTTTTGACTTTTAGACTAAAACACTCGCATGCTAAACGAGGCCTCAAGGTGTTGAAGATGATGATGATGGTGGTGATGAATCTAGAAATTGTGAAGCCCCTGAAATATGTATTCACTTTAAAAATCCTAATATTTGAATTATTTTCTTAAAGCCCCTCGGTTACTTGAATTAATTCGAATCTTGTCGGTTAGCATTACTATTTTTATTTTATCAAAATAGGAATTTCCCTAGCCGAATTAGGTTCCCTAACCTAATTTAATTCTACATAAGTTGCATGTATTTAACTCCAAGCCCTCACTCTTTATTTAAATTCAAAACTTACCCAAAAACTAGTACTTGTACCCTGTACCTTGAAGTACCATCAATCATGTAATATATATATATATATATATATATAAAAACTAGTACTTGTACCTTGTACCTTGCATCAATCTTGTAAGATATATATATATATATACACCTTGAAGAGTGTGCCCTAGGACCAAAACTAATAAAATAATAACTCCATCACACTTCCCCAAGGCCAGCCACCCTAGGAAGAAGAGAGGAGCCAAATTTCAAGATTTTTGATCATGATATTCTAGGAAAACCAAAACCTAGTACCCTAGACCTAGGATGATGTTCCCTATACTAGTTACATTTCAACTAAAAATCAACTAAATAATGTCTAATCCTATGATTTAGCACCTTAGTTACTCCTATCCCATTAGACTCCAAGCAAAATCCTAACATTTCCATCCATTTCCAACTAATGGGCTTTTAGGACATTTTACATCAAAAATTTTCTATATATACCAACCTCTCCTAGCTTGGCAAAGCACAAACACCACACCCACAAACACACATTCGGCTAGAGAGAGGGAGGAGAGCAAGAAAGAGAAGTCTAGAGGAGGAGAAGAAGGAGGAAGAAGGGAGCCTTCTTGTGCAAAGTAGCAAGTAAGCCACAAACATAACCTTCTCTTTCATTTTCTTTTTTTCAATACATGTTTATAAGGGTTCTAAACAATTTTTTCACATCTGTTTTTAATGAGTTCTTATGTTAAAAATGCTAAGGGTTGAGTATTGATTCCATCTCTCTTGTATTTTCTCCATTTTGGCACAAAACCATCTTTTTCTATACCAATCTCTCAACTTTCCAAGGGCACTCTTTCAAGTAAATTTTCTTAGTTAAATATATGTTAGTTAGCATGTTTTCTTCACAAAAGAAACGAAAACTTTCCCTTGGTGGAACCCTTTCCTCACAAAACTTCTTGTTTTGGGCATAGTACCTTAGAATCTGTTTTTGCAGCCCACTTCCAGAAATTCTAGAAAAATGTAGAAAATTATTCTGGACCTCTATTTCATGTCAAAATCTTCCTTGAGGAGTTAGCTTTCAACTAAAATTGGTTTCATCGAAAAACACTAAGCGGTTTGCAAGAAAATCAAATTTTCGTAACGGTCGACGGATTTGGACAAAATCTGGACAGCGCTGGAATATTTTCTAAATAACTTAGAATCTGGAAAAGCAATCCCATTTTCAAAAAATTTTCTAGAAACTAGATCAAATTCCCTACGAACCATAGGAAGACCAAGTCTGGTGAAGGATCTAAAATAGACCTTTCATTTTAATCTTTATACGATACTAAATCTGGAAATTTTGTTATGTGTGGATGTTTATACCCTTGAGTTCATGAGATTGCTTATTAGCTTATGATCATATCTTGGCATGATATCATATGTGTTGTGGTTATGTTGTTTACCTTCCTCATCTTAAGAATGCATGCTTATATGGATATTATTGTCTTATAAGTTAGACTAACCTTGATTTAAAACATTTAATTCAACGGGAAACCTAATTGGGAGGGTATTGGGTTTTCGAGCACTTGAGTAATGAAAAGATGAGAATATGTGATATATGGATTGTTGGGATGTGTTCCTTATTTGAAAGTTAAAGCCTTGCGCAAGTGGTTTTCGGAACCCTTGAACGGAGCGGTTGTATTCGGACCCTAGGTGGTTTGGTGTGAGGAGGGATTCGGGCAAGGTCCTATTTTGCCGTCTCTTTTGAGGCCCTGTGGTTGGCGCTACGCGGTACATAACCGTTGGTAGGCATCCGAGGTTAGTTCTGCAACAAAGCAGCAAAAGAGGGGGAATACCGAATAATCCGCGTCCGATTCTTGTGGTTGGGAGGACGAAATCTCTTTGGGAGATTTCTAGTTTACTGACATCTATCTTAACCATTTATTTATTTATTTGAGTATCATGCTTTATTACTTGATGTTATAATTGTGTTTGTGTATTGGACTGGAAAAAAGGGGTAGGGTGTGTGTGTGGTTACTGGGCATTCAAAACTCATGGTGTATCATGCCATGTGACGAAGCAGAACTCGTAGCTGGAGACGACGAGCCCGAAACTTTCGAAGACTTTTGGCTATCCTAGAAAAATTAGAAGTTTCTTTTTGGATGTTTTGTAAAGACTCTTTGAAGACTTAAGCTTTCTTCTGGAATGTAATGTAATGGAACCATCTTTTGAGTTATATATATTGTGATTGTTATGTATTTATATTCTACGTAAGAACCTTATCGTTGCTTATGAGACCTTGTGTCAATACCTTTTAAGATCTGTCAAAAGGGCAGTGCGCTGCCTAAGAAAGTTGGACTTAGAAGGGAGGCTAATTTGACTCCTCTGGCGATCTAGGATCTTACTTGGTTATTGACCATAGGACTCATTAGTGACTTTCCCTTGACTGCAACCAATAGTGTAGAACCGAGGTGTCACATCTCCCTCATTGCCTGTTGTTCGAGGAGTTGGGGAGTCGGTGAACGCTGTAGATGATCGGTCAAAGTCATGGATTTTCTCTCTAAAACTCTATTCTGATTTGGATCTAGATCTCATAGTTGGCAGTGGTAGAGATAACGGATCTAGATTTGGATCCAAAGATGAAAGCTGCGAAGGAGGATCATGAAGGCCATGGAGGACCGGCGATGGAAGAGGCAGTTTCCAGTGCTTGGATGGCTGTAGAACCATCGAGATCGAAAACCCTAAACCAACTAGAGAGAGAGAGAGTTAGAAATGGGTGAGATGAAAGGAATGAGAGAGACCGATATGCGCGACGAAGGGAGAGCGACTCTGAGAAGGATGAGAACGAGAGTAAGAAAGAAAGGCTATGGTTAGACGAGAGAGAGAGAGAGAGAGAGAGAGAGCAAACATTTTGATATAACCGGACATATGATATATATATATATAGGGGTAGTTTGGACATTTTGAGCTAGTATGCTTATATGGAAAAAGTTTTTTTTTCGCCTGAATCTTTGGAGAAAGAAAGTTTGATTTTGGATTTTTAGATCTAAAATCCAAAAAAGAAAAATGTGATTAGGTGTTTTGATTTTTTTGGATATTGTAGCTAAAAAAAACTTCACCCCAAAGTGGCCCTAGACCATAAAATTGGAGGCCATAAAAAAATAATAATTAAACATTCAAAATTTGATAATGTATAATAAAATAAAATTTTAATTTATTAATTTTAATTTATGTCATTAATCTATTTTTATTAAATAAAATTGATAAAAAAAATATTTTAATTATTAAACTCAATATAAAATATATATTTTTTTAATTATTTTAATAATTAACACATTATTTTTTCTGAATTAATTTATTTAACGAAAATAAATAAATAATTTAGATTAAAAATACCAAAATAGCAGATTTCAATAATCGATCCTGTTCGTCAGTTCAAGTTGACTGTAGACTTTCCCAACCCCCTCTACACACACTCTCTCGATCGATCGATTATACTTCCCATTGGTTGCCCTAGACTCTGATTTTACTCTGCAATTCCATCTCTGTAGTATACATACTCATGCAATTCAATTAGATTAAATTCTTCCGATTACACAAAAATTAAAGATATACTACTAGGCCAGAGAAGAGAAGAGAAGAGTAGAGTAGAGTATGATGATGATGAGCCAGAGCCACCCGTCGGTGCACCCATTGGAGCTATTGGAGGGTCCTCCGGTGACAGCCGGCAACCCTGCTGGGCCTCGGGTGAGGATGAAGGATATCCAAGGCATGCCTGGAACTCCCGCCGGCCTCGCCTTGCGTCTCTCTCAATTCGTCTTCGCTGTTCTTTCCCTTTGCGTCATGTCCACCACTTCCGACTTCCCCTCCGTCACTGCCTTCCGGTATGTATAATGTATTCTATTATTCATCATCATTATTCTCTTTTTATATCTTGTCTTGTCTTGTCTCTGCATATATAATATAAACTCACTCTATCATTGTTTGATGATTTATCTATCAATTGCTTTATGCTTGCATTTGCTTCTCCACATTGCTAATCCTATTCATGGATCCTGTTTAGATGTTGCTGTCTGCATTTTATTTTTATTTTTTTTTTGTGGTGCCCTTTTAGATTTGTCCCATTAGTAAAGAAGCATCACATATGGAATCCTTTGGAATTCATTGCAATGGTTGCTAAAATTTAACAACGGACGGGCATAATTGTACTGAGTTCGGTGTCAGAAACTTCATGCAACTGATGCTTTGGACTGAAATCATTTTCTTAGGGCTGTTTGTGGCTGCCATGGATTTGGGTAGTGAAAGAAATATGTAAGGGAAATGTGAATGAAGTTAAATTTTTCTTTTTTCCATCTCCCTCACCTTTCCATTTCATTTTGCAAATCACTACCTAAATCAGTGATCAAAATACAGCTTAAAGGTCTTCAATTCTTCAAGAGTTTGTGACACTTGAAGCTATGGAGATTGGGAAGTCTCAATCGTTCATAAGTACCCGGATCACCAATAGAACATAATGATATCATACTCCCACACATAGTTGTCAAATTGAGATTCGTATCGCAAATCAAAAGGGCCTCGTACCGAATCATAAAGATTCGGTCACTTTTTCTAAATTATTTTAAAATATATATCACATTTAGATTTAGATATTAAATATATTTTATGAATATGAAATATTTAGACTTAAATCATTGAAAATGTTATTTTGATTGATAATCATGTAGTTTAATAGATAAGAAGTTAACAAAAATTCCTATGTAAGATCACCATTTTACTTTTTTTTCTTTTTGAGATTTTTTTATCAACCATTCTTAATAAAGGTAATAACCAAATACACAAATTATTAATTTCTAAAATAATAGTAATTGACAACAATATTAATATTTGGACAATAAGCATACATACTTTTTTAAGGAACAGTGCACAAATAATAAGAAAGAATTATTTAGAATCTTTTATTTTAAAATCTAAAACATTTAAAAAAGTATAACTGACCTCACACATGTAATATTCAATTATATTTAATTTAATAAAATAGTAATAGATAATTCATAGTGTAACTTTAATCTTAAATATCTTTATAAGATATATTATGATTTTTTTAAAGGAAAAAAAATGGAAAGAAAGGTGAAAAATATTGGGTCTAACTGAGTCTGATTGAATCCTATTAAAACTCATTAATCACTAAAATAACAGCAAATCATGTATATATGTTGGTTATTTTGGTATTAAACACTATTAGAAGTTGTATTATATCATTTTCACTAAAAAGATGGGGAAAAAAATTCGAAAATATGTCGGACACAATAATTTTAAAAATTGCATAAATCGTAAAAAGTGAATCGAATCGTAAATCGATTGTAAATCGTGCGATTCACTAGAGATTCATTTCCAAAATAAATTCACGTATAGATTCATATCGATTTTGCAAAAAATGTGAATCAAATTGTGAATCGTAAGATTCTGATGATAACAGAGTCCCACACCAATAAAACTAGTAGTTGTAGAACGGTGGAGTTGATTTGATCTACTTTGGTTAACAAGGAGCAGGACAAGGTTAACCCGGTGCGGTACAAGGTTAACCCCATCCTGTTGGAAAAATTAATCAGCATTTATTGTCAGAATAAAAATATCAAACTATTAATTGACCGAAAACAACAATAAAAAATATTATTAAAAAAAAAGGTTTAGAAAAGCATGTATGGTGGTTGAGGCACGTAAACTGCGTTCTCTTTAGAATGATACACAAAAATTCAAAAAGTCAAAGATTTCTTTTTCTCTCTACTTTTAGCCTAAAACCTAAAAAGTTACTAAAAAAATCAAAAAATCAAAAAGTCAACAACTTATACCAAAAGTCAAATATTCATTTTCACTCTACTTTTTGCATATCTTTTCGTAAAAAGTCAAAAAGTCATCCCAAATATACTAGTTTTTTTTACCTCATATTTTAGTCAAAAAGCCAAAAAGTTATTAAAATAGCCTGTTTCCGAACAAGGCCTAAGTTCAAGTTGACTGTAGACTTTCCCAACCCCCTCCACACACTCTCTCGATCGATCGATTATACATTCCATTGGTTGCCCTAGACTCTGATTTTACTCTATAATTCCATCTCTGTAGTATACATACTCATGCAATTCAATTAGATTAAATTCTTCCGATTACACAAAAATTAAAGAGATACTACTAGGCTAGAGAAGAGTAGAGTAGAGTATGATGATGATGAGCCAGAGCCACCCGTCGGTGCATCCATTGGAGCTATTGGAGGGTCCTCCTGTGATAGCCAGAAACCCTGCTGGGCCTCGGGTGAGGATGAAGGATATCCAAGGCATGCCTGGAACTCCCGCCGGCCTCGCCTTGCGTCTCTCTCAATTCGTCTTCGTTGTTCTTTCCCTTTGCGTCATGCCCACCACTTTCGACTTCCCCTCTGTCACTGCCTTCCGGTATGTATAATGTATTGTATTATTCATCATCATTATCATCATCATTCTCTTTTTCCATCTCCCTCGCCAATCCATTTCATTTTGCAAATCACTACCTAAATTAGTGATTAAAATACAACTTAAAGGTCTTCAATTCTTCAAGAGTTTATGACACTTGCAGCTATGGAGATTGGAAGTCTTAATCGTTCATAAGTACCCGAAGCACCAATAGAGCATAATGATATCGTACTCCCACACATAGTGTCAAATCGGGATTCGTATCATGAATTGAAATGGTCTTGTACTGAATCACGAATCGAATCGAATCGAATCGTGAATCTTTTTCTAAATTACTTAAAACACATATATTTACACATTTAGATTTAGATATTAAATATGTCTTATGAATATTAAATTATTGAAAATGTTATTTTGAATGATAATCACGTAGTTTAATAGATAAAATGTTGAACAAAATTTCTATGTTAGATCACCATTTTACCTTCTTTTTTTTATAGATATTTTTTATTGACCATGTTTAATAAAGATAATAACTAAATAAACAAACTATCAATTTTTAAAATAACAATAATTAACAATGATATTGATATTTGGACAATAAGCATACATACTTTTTTAAGTAACAGTGAGCAAATAATAAGAAAGAATTATTTAGAATCTTTAATTTTAAAGCCTAAAATATTTTAAAAGTTATAATTGACCTTACACATGTAATATTTAATTATATTCAATTTAATAAAATAGTAATAGATAATTCATAGTGTAACTTTAATCTTAAACATCTTTACAAGATATATTATGATTTTTTAAAAGGAAAAAAAATTGGTAGAAAAGTTAAAAATATGTTGGGTCTGACTGAATATGACTGTATCCTATTAAAGACTCGTTGATCACTAAAATAACAACAAATCATATATATATATGTTGGTTATTTTGATATTAAACACTATTCGAAGTTGCAGTATATCATCTTCACTAAAAAAAATTGAAAAAAAAAAGAATCGAAAATATGTCGAATACAATAATTTTAAAAATTGCATGAATCGTAAAAAGTGAATCGAACCGTGAATCAATTGTGAATCGTGCGATCCACTAGAGATTCATTTCCAAAATAGATTCACCTATAGATTCATATTGATTTTGTAAAATCAAATCGTGAATCGTAAGATTCTTATAATAACAGAGTCCCACACCAATCAAACTAGTAGTTGCGAAATGGTGGAGTTTATTTGAACTACTTTGGTTAACGTGGAGCAGGACAAGGTTAACCCCATCCTATTGGAAAAATTGATCAGGATTTATTGTCAGAATAAAAATATCAAACTATTAATTGACCAAAAATAAAAACAAACCAAACCAAATAAAGCCTTAAGTCCCATCAAATGTGGTCGGCTTATAAAGGATCCGAGCAGCTTTTTTACGTGTTGGTTATTGACTACCTAATACACAACTCTCCTCCTTTACCCGGGCTTGGGATCGACGGAGTTGTTAACAATAAAAAAATATTATTAGAAAAAAGGTTTAGAAAAGCATGTATTGTGGTTGAGGCAGGTAAACTGCGTTCTCTGTAGAATGATACACAATCTTTTGCACTGAGCTGAAGGTTGTTCCTCCCCCAAGATACAACAACCTTCAAAATCACTTGTGTGCAGCGAAGTAAATTTCACGAACCATAAATTGTCCATCACTTAGTTAGAAAATCAATATAATGAACTCATAAAAGGAACAATGTAGGAGAGGTGAAGAAAGACTGAATATTGATCTCTTTGTTATTCAATAAATGATGAAGTCATATATATACACAAAATAATATAAGAAAAATCAGGAAGTGTAGGAAATATTGATAATGTGAGATATTATCCAAAAGATTAGGAAACCAATTTTAACGTTACATCCATCCCCCCATTTGCACAACCTCATTAGTCAAGAGCACCGCCATGGCACAAGCACATGCCATGGTAATGCCCTGGGGGTACTGAATAATTTTCAAGTATTGCGTGAAATTTGTTGAATTGTTGCTTGTTTTGTTTTCACTACACTATTGGGGTACACCTTTTGTTTCAGCTCTTTGGTGGTCACGACTTATGGATTTGTTGGTCTCCTATCTAACTGATTCCTATTATTTATGTACTTTTTTTTTCTCTTTATTTTCTGCCATTTTATATTTTCTTGTTACCTTCAATTCCTTCCAAACCTGCATGATGGTGTTGCAAGATTTGTGTTGGTGGTTTTGGACCATATTGGGGATTCTTTGATTAGATATTACAATTATGTAAGTTGATTGTTATTTTAATCTGTTTGGTGGTCACGACTTATGGATTTGTTGGTCTCCTATCTAACTGATTCCTATTGTTTATATACTTTTTTTTTTCTTTATTTTCTGCCATGTTATATTTTCTTGTTACCTTCAATTCCTTCCAAACCTGCATGATGGTGTTGCAAGATTTATGTTGGTGGTTTTGGACCATATTGGGGATTCTTTGATTAGATATTACAATTATGTAAGTTGATTGTTATTTTAATTGATGATAGTTTCTTCATATAGGTTTGATGTCTTTGGACCATGTTAGTTAATTGTAAGAAATATATCAAGATGAAATAATTGGAAGTTAACTGTTAAACCTCATTTCCAAATCTATTTAGAGTAGGTTCATACGTGGCTTTATGTTAGCATTGATAAGGAACAGACTTACATGACGTAAATAAGAGAGGAAATGTTAGTGTACAATAGGTACTGCGTGTTGTGTGTAGAGTAGTATTTCTACTGTAAACTGAATATGGTTAGATTAGTTTTAGTGACTAGTTAGTCGAGTTGGATATATATAAATATCATCTACTATGTAACCTCATTCCTTTAATCAAGAATATACTTATACATTTCTTCAAGCATATCTGGGTAATCCGAGAAGTGTCACTTTTCAGGGACCTAATATGCACAAAATGAACCATAAAGTACAGCTATTGTTTTATTATCCATTTTGTAGAATAGATTCATGTCTGTTGAGAGTACAAATTGTATGACTTTCAGTGACAATGCAGTTTTATGCCTGTGTTGAAGAGAATTAGCAGATGTAGGTTGAATTCAAACAAGAATGATAAATTTTGCTGCCTTTTATGCTTGAATGGGGATGACAACAGCCCTTGCCATTAAGCTGACCTGATCGAAGGGAACCTCACCCTGATTTAGAATATGCTCAAAGCCTCAAACCTAATCTGATTCAGCTTCAAAATTGCTTGTCTGGACCTGATTTTAGTATTTTTCAACTTGTTTCTGTAGGACCTTGGAAGGAGCCCTGATTAACCTGTGCCATAGCCATTGCTGAACATGAAATCAAATTGTTGTCAAGACTTGAGCATCAGAACTGAAAATATATTTATTGTTACGATGAGAGTTACTTAACATTCTGTCTGTGAATTGCTAGGTTGGTTTCTTAGAGAGAACTTATTGTAGACATTATCTGTGAACTTTACTGTCCTTTGGCACCATTACTTTGTAGAATTGAATGTCTAGTTCTGTATGGTTCTCATTTAAAAAGCTTGGTGAGGCAATGGGATGTATTTATAATAATTGAATGTGGTAAATTGTAAAAGATTGTTGCAAATAATATATTTTTTTTGGTATTTTTTTGTGTCAGCTACCTTGTTGCAGCTGTGGGCCTGCAAAGCTTGTGGAGTCTCTCGCTTACCATTGTTGATATACATGCACTCTTGGTGAAGCGGTGCCTGCGAAATTCCAAAGTTATCAGCTTGTTTACTATTGGAGATGGGGTAAGGAAGTGTTTGTTGCAGAATTTTTAACATTATTGAGGAGTCCAAGCAAAATTGTGAGCATATCTTGGTGGGTACCATGTCAATTCTTGCAAGCCCTTGGAGATTATTGTTAGGTTATCCTGGCCATTTTCTTTATTTATGAGATAATTGACACTTTATTCATGAGTAATGATTCTAGTTCTGGGGTTGATATGGCATCCAACTGGAGGCTGTTTTGACATATTATAAATTCACTTGATTTTGTTAGTAATATTGTGTACTTGCAATTAGTATAGAGAAAGGTAATGAGTCAAGTGAGAAATTGGGGGCCTTCTTGCTATGATTCTAACGCGGGGCTCACATTGAGTGCCAAAAACGATTCTTTAAGTTGCCTTGGACCTCCACTTGATTTTAGGGCAAGTAGAAAAAAGAGTAGTTAGGTCACATGGTACGGAACCCAATTGTTCAAATAATTCAAAGGAAGGGGAAAGCAACTTGGTGTTTATGCCGATAAACCCAACGGTTGAAAGAGGGTAGAGTGTTAAGAAAGACCATAGGAAGAAGGGCTTGTTCTGGTGTTCTAAGTCAAATGTGAGAGAGCTTCAAACTTGTACAGGTCAATTAACTTTGAGAGGAGAAGCAAGAGGGGAAAATGTGTTCTTCGTACAGCAGGGGAAAGGATATCTGGAAGGTGGTTGAATAATGCTGATAATCCTAGAAGAGCACATATTCTGTTGATTTACTGGCTTAGTTTCTGTTTTGGGGCTGTTAGGTTTTAAGGAGGTGCTCTTGTTTGGGTTAGTGAGATGCTTTCATGGCTGGTTTTGCTGCTTTCAGGTTTTCTCTTTTAGGACGCCTTGTGGTGGTAGGGAGTCCGATGGGTTCATTTAAAAAAAATAAATTATATATTTTTTTCATCTTTTTTTGGCATGTGTACATGAGTTGTGCCTCCTGGAGCTTTTAGTGTGGTTCTCCCATGACTTGACAATTTGTTAGTCAATGTTTTAGCATTCTCACAAGAGACTGTTCTCTCTCTCAACACGTGTCTGTATGCGTGTGTGTGTTTGTTTGTGTTGGTGAGAGAGAGGTAGAGGCAGTCAACATTAATGGCCCTTTTATGCTTGTACTGAAACATAGTTTGTGCTTGGTACTTTTTTTGTGGGATATTTCATGGTTAATCTACAAGCAGATTTGATTCTCCTTACCATGGGAATTGTTTAAGGTGAAAGTTTTTCTTGTACTAGGACTGTGTATTATGAACAAAAAATGATCCTTAATAGAAGTTCTACTTCCAATTTCCAAGTAGTTGTTCCATAGCTACTACCTCTGCATGAGTTGATTTAACTGAATCAGTCCACTAGTATTCAGCTCCATGGATTTTTTTATCTAGAAGTGTGAAGCAAGGGAGAAATGGGAAATGTGAAAGCTAATGTGATGACACATAGATCAGTGTTATCAGAGGCGAGCCTAAGCGCTCGCCTAAGCGCTAAGCGAGGCGAGGCTTCAGCGCTTCACACACCCTGAGGCGAGGCAAAATGGTGAGGCGATGGAGAAGCGCCTGAAGTGAGGCTTAGGCGATGAAGCGCGAGGCGAAGAGAAGCAACGCTTCATCAGATTTTGTCCTGATTTAAGTTCGAATCATCTGGGCCCTTCATCGACTTCGTTCGAATCATCTGGGCCCTTCATCGACAAAGTTAATTACTAAATAAAAAGTCCAAACCCTAGATCGACTTCGTTCGTCGACGTCTGGGTCTTTGGGTCTTCTTCTTCCGAAGTCGAAGCATCTGGGTCTTCGTTCGTCGACTTCGTTCCTTCTTCGGACGTCGTTCCAAGGTGAGTTCCTACTTCTTCCTTTCTTCTTCTTCTTCCTTTCTCCTTTGTTCACTGTCGACTTCACCTGTTCTTCCCTTCGACTTCACCTGCTTCCCTTCGACTTCACCTGCTCTGTCGAACCTATTAAAATTAATTCAATTAATTTTTAAAATTAATTTTTAATTCGCAAAAATTAATTCGTAAAAATTAATTTTTAAAATTAATTCAATTATTTTAAAATTAATTTTTTTTCAATTAATTCAATTATTTTTTTTCTTATGTGTTAAAATTTCAATTAATTCAATTAATTTCCTGGTTATTCAATTAATTATTTTAATTCAATTAATTTGTTTAATTCAATTAATTTGTTTATTTTAATTCAATTAATTTAATTCAATTAATTTCCTGGTTATTCAATTAATTATTTTAATTCAATTTATTTCAACTATTTTAATTTCTTTATGTTCTTTAATGTTGTTAAAATATGTTCTTTAATTTCTTTATGCTGAAAAATTGAATTGCTTGTTGGATAAAATTAATTTTTGTCTATACCATTTATTTTAAAAAAATATCTTTTCTGGTCGCATCGATTCGATGAAGCCCTCGCCTCGCCTCATCGCCTCGCGCTTAGGCATTAGGAGACCTTGTCGCCTCGGTTCACTTTTCGCCTTAAAAAACACTGACATAGATCATGTAGAAACATGTGCTTGCACATTGAAGTCTTTGTCCATACATGAAGTTGGAAATGAATGGTGTATTACTCACGCGACTTACAACTGTTCTTGCAATAAGAAGTCGAAAAAAAAGTCGATGGTAGGTAACCTGAATATTTTATCGGAGACTGGCAAGCAGGGTGGAGGTTAGTGGTTTGGAATGCAATAAGTGAAGATGGAGTTCAACCTACTCAGGAAACTTGAACCTAGTTCAGATGTATGATATCCAACAAAGTTTATCCCTAGAAATAATGGCATCTTTGGAGTTTAAGTATTTTGAAGCAACCCCGAGTTCAATTTGTGCCATGCATAATTTGTAGACACTTTTTTCAAATAAACAAGTTGAACTAGTGGAAGAGTGGTAGGACTGCTTGCATTATGTACTCCTCAGTTTATGTTGGCATTGGCAAGGATGGAGAAGGATTATCACTATAGCCATCAATTTAAGGATAGCAAGTGTGAATGGCAGTGGCACTCAAACTAGGAACCTGTTCAAAAGGTTTTGAACTCAAAATAGGATTAATTTACGATTCTGTAATTTTTCAGCCAGTGGATCATGAATCATGATTGTCCAATGCTATTCACTAGACAGTGTTGAATACGTGTATTTTAAGTTTTTTTTTTATTATATATTTATTATTATTATTATTCCATATATAGCTTTTCTAGTAGTGGGGAAACAATCAAAGCAAGTTGATTTGCTGATTGTTTGATTCTATATAGCATCTCTAAACAATAAGCAAGACTAATTTCATATTCTTTTACCTCCCTTTTCATGAAAACTAGTCCTGTTCATTTATGTTTGCTGATTTCATGCACAAAGGAGCATTGCTTTGTGTAATGGTAAAATGTCTGGCTGCAAAGCATAAGTATGTTGGATTTGAATCATTGAGCAGTCAGTTTTTTTGCAAATAATGCAAAGGTTAGGTCCATATGCAGGTAATGCTCACTGATTAATTGCATCATCTCCATTAGAATGAACTGCACTTCCTTATATTTGCGGAATTAAAATAATGGGCTTCTTTCTTTGCATCTGCAGATCACATCAACGCTTACTTTTGCTGCAGCATCTGCAGCTGCTGGTATAACAGTCCTTGTTAGCAATGATTTCAACAATTGTGAAGAAAATCATTGTACTAGGTTTGAGACAGCTACAGCCATGGCCTTCATGAGCTGGTTTGCCATTTCACCATCCTTTCTCTTGAATTTCTGGTCTCTGGCTTCAATGCGATAGATTCAAAATGACATTTGAAGCGGGTTTTTGGTACATGATTAATCTTTTTTCCCCCCTCACTTGACATCTGTTTTATGCCCCCACCCTAGTCAACTTCATTGATAGGGTGCAGAACTTCGATATGGTGTAATATTTATCGTGCTTATTGTCCATTGTTTGTAATGAGAGCCTGAAGAATGATTATATGGCTTACAATCTAGTTCCAACCTGATTACATATCCCTCCCTCTGAGCACTGTTTGGTGTAATTTCTCTCTCTCTCTCTCTCATGCGTATGTATGAGTTTTTTGATGCACAGATTTACTTGAGGTTTCTCTCTGCTTTGTTGAACATGTCCGGAAAATCGGAAAACTCTAGTTTATTTCTCAGGGAATCAAAAAATTCTAATTTGAATAAAGAAAGTTGTTTATAACTATTCAAAATAAAACAAATCTGAGTTGTCTGAAAGTTGTAGTGTGCATTACACTAACAGCCCCTTAATTTGGGATTTGCTTTACTTTAGTATCAAATTTTTTAATTGTAATACATTTGATCTTAAATTTTAAATTTTGTTTTGAACAAGGACAATCAAAAATGTTTCTTTTGCAAACGGTCAATTTTAAGGGCAAAATTGTCATACAATTTATTTTGTATTAATTAACTTGTATGTTGTTTGAAATGTAATGATCTTATTTTTAATGAATAATACTGGTACTTTTTATTATAAAATTTTGTTTGATTTGGTTTTTAGAATCTATTTTTAGAAAAAATTTCTGAGAAACTAAAAATTAAATTGGTGAAAAAAATTAAAAACATTATTTTTATATAATTTTATCTTTTGATAGGGTAGAAATAATTTTTTTAAATAATTTTTTTTGTTAAATTGGTTTTCATTTTTTCAAAAGTCAAACATGACGACAAATTTTTCTATTATTATTAAATCGATCTATTAAATCAAAAAAAATTAAATTAAAAATATTTCATATATTAAACATATCAATTATACATTAAAAATTTCATAATCATCCCAAAATATCTGTTAACAAAAACAATCATCGATTATATGATAATTATCCAAAAACATCAACAAAAACAATTATATGATCATCATCCAAAAACACTAAAAATTAATTTGGTAAAAAAATAAAAATATAAAAAATGTAAAAGATTTATCGTTTTTATATAATTTTATCTTTGGTGGGTAGAAATAATTTTTAAAAATTAAAAAATAACTTTTTGACATTTATTTTTGTCAAACAAGTTTATATTTTATTAAATTGATGATTTTACCCTTGAAATAGAGTATTTTTTTCTTTTTTTTTAGAATGAAATTGTGTCTTCAATTGTCCTTATTTAAAACGATATTCAAAATTTAAAATCAAATATATCATAATTAAAATGTCAAAAATCAAAGTGACACAAGTCTCAAAGTGCAGAGTCTATTAGTATAATTCATCCAGAGTTTTATGTGCCACTGTTGGGCTTAGAATTAGATCTAGGGTTTTTAAAGACAAAGGAAATTAATGATGCATATTTATTTTGTGTGTTTATAAAAATAAAAAAAAATAAAAAAAATAAAAAAAGTTCTTCTTGTTTTCCTAAGCTTTGTTTTTTGTTTTTTGTTTTTTTTTGGGGGGGTTGTTGAATATTGTTAGTTTTTGAAGACACTCATTTACACAACGTAAGAGTGACTTGATTTATCACTGATAGATCTGCTCAATGGAAGTTAGTTTTTAATGTAACAATCACAAAACACTTTTTGAAGACACACTCATTTACACTACGTAAGAGTGACTTGATTTATCACTGATAGATCTGCTCAATGGAAGTTAGTTTTTAATGTAATCTTAAATAAATTTTGAATTTTACAAATTCGCTACTTAAATATTCCAACATAAGAAATTCAATAATGAAAAATTTAGTTCTGTTATTTTAATTTTAAAAAGAATTCATGATTTTTTTTCAAGGAAACAATTTCCATTCCAATACACATCACAAAAACTAATCATGTGGTATATACTACACAACATGATAATACAACTTGAATCGTACATAAAATTAGCAATTTAGAGTTGAGCATTTTTCGACACGTACACGTATACTGACACTACTTTAATGCCCATATAAGATCAATCCTTCCACAATTTCCAACTATTAAAGGAAAAAAAAGTTTGCTTTGCTACACTTGATTGCAGAAGAAGACAAACGATAAAGAAGGACACTTAGAGACCTTACAATAGGTTCAAATCTGATTGACTATTTAAGACTCCTAAATGTTCTTAATTCAACAGAAATCTCAGAATTTGGAGTCACGCCTTAGGATCATTAGCAGCCCTCAAAGAGTGTTGAGGAGAGTTGATTGCAAACTCACAACTTGTGTCGGTAGTAGCTGGAGATTCCTGCATCAAAAATCATCGTCAGCAGATTAAACAAAAATGTGATAAAGCCTAAGGAATAATTTCACGAGGAACTGATTCAAATCAAGGGTGCATTAATCTCTCTAAAAATACAAAAATGCGTCGTTGTCTTGCATTTCGTCTGAAATTGATTCACAAGATTATGCAGTTGGTGTGAATAAAGCATGAGTTCAATTTCTTTTTCCCAAAAAAGCACTTTGAAAAAAGCCACTAAAATATCAACACTGAACAATTTCCTCCTGCGAAAGAAGGGAAAGGGGTGAGAACAGTACAAAAATTTAAGTCATACAGCTAAGTTTTCAAAAATTTAAGCATATAAACTCAGAATGCTGTTGTACAACAAGAATGATGGCCAACATTAAATAGAAATGGAAAAGAATTACGAAGCTTACTTGGAATCAACTCATCAAAATAAAATGATGTAGGAATAGAAAGACTAAGTTGTAAGAAATGCATCTATGAGAAGTAAAAACTGGTGCCAATCGAGAACAAAATAAGAAAATGTTGTCTGAAATGGTTTATTTCAGTTATGATCATTGGAGATGAACAAGAAGGAAGAGTGATTTCATTCAAATTTAAGGCACCAAGGGCAAGAAGAAAGAAGATTGATGACAAGGTAATGCAAAACATGACGATCAAGAAGTGGAAGAGAATATCCCTCCATATATAGCTACATGTAAAATAGGATACATGTAACCCCAAGTAATTGGAATTTGCTTTCTCAAGTTGACATCAGAGGAAAAAAAAGTTCAAAAAAATTCTCCATATCTCCAAATCAAATTTGCTTTTGGAGTTACAGCTTGAGCATACAGACCATGCCAACTCTCAAAAGGCATGCATATATTTAACTCACTTTTCTAAAATATTGTACTATTTCATAGTACAATTTGGAAAGAAGGGGTATCATATAATATAAGCAACCAACACTAACATATTCTTGATTTTCATCTCAAAACCTAGCTGAAGAAAATTCATTTTGTGCCATTACTTTGCAAATGTGCAAGATCAGTGATAAACAAAGTTGTTAAAAATCAAGCAAACATATGTTAAATTCAACGAATGGATCAGTTTCCCAATTATAATTGCTTATTGCAATTAAACCATTTCTCTTAAATGAAAATATATATGTGAAACACTCAAGTTGTATTCTGTATTAAACAGAATTTTTCCTTTTCAAAAGACATAGAAGATTTTTATTAATTAAGCCCAAAATTCTCAGTATAAAAAATGAAAAAGAAAAAAGGCACCATAAAAATGTCCTTCTCAAACTTTGACACAAAGAAAATATATGAAATCCTAATCAAAGTGCATTAACCATGCTAGTATTATCACATCACATGATGACCAAAAAAAAAAAAAAAAAACATCACACGATGACAATTGAATTCACAAAAAGTGTGAACAGCGTGTATGATGCCAGCTTATTACTTTGGGATTTTATTCAAACATGGATACTAGGATGTGAATCACAATGTTTTATCTCTATGACATCGTAATCAAATTAAACATGTTAACTTCCAACAAATTGTGTCTTTATAAATTATTAAAGAAAGGTAATTCCTACACCTTCAAAGAAATTCTGACTTTAAACTATCCAACATATCTTAGTTTAAGGTATTTCTTGCATCTCAATTGACAGATTAGTCAAGCAATGGAACTACTCCAAATGACTACTAGCACCAATATATATAGAATATTGATAAAAACGTACTTCTTAAAATTATGGTGATTCAATCATGCTTACTAAGTTGTCTAGCATCTATTACCCCATGCATGTATGTGTCCATAAGGGATGGTCCATAAATCCATGTATGTGGATATTTTATGATTTTATCTCATGCTGCAGCTATGAGGTGGCAGACAATAATATGAACATGCCATGATCCACAAAAGCACAAAAAAAGAAAAAAGAGAAAAAAAGAGTTGTATTGGAAGTGTCATTTCCCCAAATCAGGCAGCTCTTATTTTATAATTTTAATTGCATAAAAAAATAAAAACTAAATCAATTCCATAAAGGTATTTGGAAAAAATATTTTAGGAAACAACACACAAAAAATTTGTTAACATATATATTATTTTAGATGCCTATGGAAGTATGATATCTATTAAGGTTTCCCAGTCAGTTTATATGCTAATACTCTCAAAAAGTAAAAGTTGATGAATTGGACAAAAATAAACAATAATATGGTTTAGTAGATCAAATAGGAATCTGAGTAATATTCAAAACCATTAAATCCTGGGGAAAAACTAAAATGAAAAGGAAATGAAAGCAATAACAATAAATTACCCAAAATATCAATAGTTGAAGCATGTAATGATTTGAACATACATTTTTTAGTTTCTGCCACATGTATTCATTCTCGTATACCATATGCGAAACCTGTTTCTGAAGGCAATCATGCTCTTCCTTCAAGAGCTTGTTTGCCGCAGTCAACTTCTTGTTCACTAACCGAATGTTGGTATCCTTTTTCTTCTGCTTCTCACGGCACCTTAAAAGAAAGAAAGAAAAGAAAAAGGGTAAATTATGCAAATAATCCCTGTACTTTGCACGATGTGTCAATTTGGTCCCTGTAGTTTCAATTTGCTTGATTTTGCCCTTTCATTTAACAGATTGTGTCATTTTAGTCCAATAAATAACGATTGTTAAATTAATTTAACGGAAGGTCAAATAATGTGTCAATTCGGTCCCTGTATTTTACATGATGTGTTAATTTGGTCCCTATAGTTTCAATTTTCTCGATTTTGACAAGGACCAAATTGATATATTGTGAAAAATACAGGGACCAAATTAACACATATTTTGACTTTCCGTTAAATTAAGTTAACAACCGTTATTTATTGGACTAAAATGACACAATCTATTAAATTAAGG
>NW_021025187.1:1432280-1481443 GCF_004153795.1 Camellia sinensis
TCTTCTCTCACAAAAAAAGTCAAAAAAGCCAAAAAGTCAAAAAGCCCTTCCCAAATCAGGCTAAAATAGCCCAGGTTAAAAAAGTCAAAAAGCCAAAAAACCAAAAAGCCAACCCACTTCCCAAACGGAGGCTGAAGATGCCTCAAGCTTTTCATCAAATTATTGTAAATAGCCGTTGGAACCGTACACTGAACGATCGACCAATTATCCTCCCAAACAACTTATTTGTTGCTTCAAACTTCTAATAAATTTACATTAGCCGATTGACCGACCGAATATCCTTTCAGTCGTCCATAATTTGATAAAAAAATAAATTTTTTTTTTATTAAGGCCAAGTTTGGCATCTACTAAATAATACAAAAAGTCAAAAAGTCATTATCCTATTTAAGTCACATCGCCTTATTTAAATCACATCACCTCTCTACCACATCACATCAAACCCAATCCAAACCTAACCCATATAAACCAATAAGTCAAAAAGTGCATTTTTTTAGAACATCTCAAACCAACCCTAAAACGCTTGATATCAAATAATTTTTTATTTAAAAAAAAAAAATGTAAAATCTTTAGAAATGCTCTTATCCTTACACTTCCATCTTCTACCCAAGGTTTTGAGAAACCCCATCCGGTCACCGGTTCAACCGGTTGAACCGGCCGGTCCGGTCCGGGTTTCAAAACCTTGGGTAGAAGATGGAAGTGTAAGGATAAGAGCATTTCTAAAGATTTTACATTTTTTTTTTTTAAATAAAAAATTATTTGATATCAAGCGATCTAATAAAAAAAAATATTTTTTTTTATCAAATTACGGACGACTAAAAGGATTTTCGGTCTATCAATCGGTTAATGTAAATTTATTAGAAGTTTGAAGCAACAAATAAGTTGTTTCGGAGGATAATTGGTCGTTCGTTCAGTGTACGGTTCCAACGGCTATTTACAATAATTTGATGAAAAGCTTGAGGCATCTTTAATTTGATGAAAAATTTAAGAAATTCTCAATTTGATATTTGTTTAATATTAACGTTGGAGCACAAAAACTAGATTTTTTTCATCAAATTTAAATTTGATGAAGGAAAAGAGTCTTGGAAACACTCTAATAAGATAATTTCAATCTTCCAATTTAGGGTATTATGGTCCTTTAATGTTTTCTGTCAATTTTGTTAACAAACAAAAACTAAGAGGAGTGCAATGTAATTTATCAAACATGGAGGAATAATTTGTATTAATCCAAACATTAAGAGGTGTTAGTGTAAGTTATCCTTAGTAATTTAATATGTATTTCATACAATGTTAGAACAACAAATAATTTTCAAAAAAAATTATGAAGATGACTCTAGTACTAGTAAAAATGTAACAAGTTATCTTATGCTAAATCTATTTAAGAAAATTTATTTAATCATATACAACAATCTTTAACAACCAACGTTAAAAGAGTAAACGCACGCTTCTAGTTCAATAATGGCCCTGTTTGGTAGAACTTATAAGCAGCTTATTTCAATTTTTAATTTAATTTAAGACTTCAATGACACAAATGGATGGATGAAGCTTTTGGGGAGGAACGGTGGAGAGTGTGAGAGATGGGTGTGTGTGTGAGAGGGGTCTCAGGTGTGTGTGTGTGAGAGGGGGTGTGTGTGTATGATTTACATTTGGGGGTATATGTGGAATGATAGGTGTGTGTAGTGAGTCAAATATATTAGGATTTATTTTTTTAATGTGTGTATTAAGAAAGATTTGTATAGAGAGGAAAGGGTGTGTGTATATAGAAGCTCCCCTCCTCCTCTTCTTCCCCAATCCATCCCCAAACTACCCCTCCACAAACCCATTAATCCCCCACAGGTCCCTCCTTAACACCACCACCACCACCACTACTTCCCTCTCCTGCTCCTCCATCCTCCAAACCCCACCTCACAATCGCTGCTCTTTCTCTCTCCTCCACTGCACTGGCGACTCTAACAGCCTCATCAACTACTTCTCTCTCCATTTCTGCCTCTTCCACCAAAACCCATTTGCCTCTGTGCCCTTTCTCTTCCTCACTATCCTCTTCCAGTTCTATGTCCTCGTCAAGACCGCTCAGGATCAATTCTCTGTTGTGGTCACCAAGCTCGTTACCCACCTCAATTTGTCACCCAGTATTGGGGCTGTGACTCTTCTTGCACTCGGCAATGGTGCCCCCGATGTGTTCGCATCGGTCGTTGCGGTCTGCGGAGGCCATCCGAGGACTGGGTTCGGCGCGATTTTGTCGGCCGGGACGTTTGTTTCGGCATTGGTTGTTGGGTTTGTGGCGATTTATGCAGCACCCTTTTCGGTGGACCCTGTGCCTTTTGTGAGGGACGTGTTGTTTTACTTGACTGCAGCTTTGTTCTTGTTCTATGTGTATCTTAGTGCTGAGATTTTTCTGTGGCAGGCTATTGGGTTTGTTGGGTTTTATCTGTTTTTTGTTGGGTTTGTGTTTTGGATGGATTTGGGGATGGATCGTGGGAAAAGAAAAGGTAGGGTTGATGTGGGTGGTGGTTTTGTTGGGGATGTTGAGGTTCAGAAGGATTTAATTGCACTGGATTATGAAAATGAAGAATTGTTTGGGAAAGTAGAGGGAGGGCAGCCGGGTTTTCATTTTCGACAAGTTGTTAGGCAGGTATGTTTTGGGTTACAATTTTACAATTCTGATATCTTGCATTGTTTATGATCTAGTTGGTGTATTATCTCATCGTATTAATAGTGTGGAAGTTGTGATTGCCTGGTTAATATTGCAATTGGTTTAACTTAGTACAGCTGTCGATGTATCAATAATGTAATGTGATTAAAACTTAGATCTAATTCTGCAGTCTGAGTAGGGATCTAATACTTTAAATGTTGATAACTGGACCAGTGGGGACTATTGGAGATAGTATAAATTTGCTTAACATGAAATGACTAAGAATGTAATGGGTGCCTTCTTTTCCAATGTAATATCTTGTTACGAGCTACAGTTCCGATGATATGTTTGGATTCTCTATGGCACTACTACTCACCTCTGCACCTTAACTATTTGTTGGAGCATCATCATGCTTAGTTTTTTCTACTAATGCAGCTACATAATTCACTGAATATTCATTTATGCTCAATTGAATGTGCACACTATGAGAATGAATACGAAACCATTATAGAAATATATACTACTATCATTCCTCTTTTGTGCATTCTAGACATGACACTGTAAATGCTTGCCTAATACTTCGGTTTTGGGATCGCCATGTGTTTGCTATCATGAGACACTTGTTCAGTCTCATTGAGCAATCTCAAGATGATGGAACTTAGTACATGCTTCAATCTCACTCTATGAAAGAGATGCGGCGAGTCACCTTCCTAGCATCCTGTGTGAGCTAAGAGTCTAGGTGATATCTTCTGTCTCTCCACCAAGGCCAAGAGGTGAGGCCTACACATGCCGAACAACTTAGCATGCACTCCGACGCTTTGGGGTCTATTGGTCGGAGGTGAAGGTTCGCTGCAGTGTGTTACTCTGTGTGGGTCTAGCTACCTTAGGTAGGTTGATTGAGAGAGAGACTTCTCCATACCCATGCTTCTCCTAAAATCTTCTAGATGCTTTGCTTCTCTGCCTCAAAGATATGGTTTCTTGCAAAAAGTAAGCACATGGAGTCTAATTTATTTCCTTAGTAAACTCCTAAATTCATGTGACGTAATTGTGCAAACAAACACTCTACCCTTGGGTAAAGGTATAAGATATTTGTCAGACATGTCTATTTGAGCATGTGCCAGTAGTAACCATGTCTAGTAATTAAGTTTACTATATGATGGTACATGAAACTCTCACTTTATGCATAAAATGCTCTATGTTACTTTTGAGAAACCATTTATCCCCAGAAAATCGAAGAAGAATATTATGAAATATGAATGTCTAGTTGTGTATTCGTGCTTTTAGACACAGGAATTTGAAGAATCTGGCTTAGACTCATGTTCGCACTTGAAACCCATACACTAGTCCATGAAACATAGCTTATCACCTGATGTTATTCAATATAAAACTCTGACTTTATGCATAAAATGCTCTAAGTTACTTTTGAGAAACCATTTTACCCCAGAAAACTGAATATTATGAAATATGAATGTCTAGCCATGTCTTTGTACTTTTAGACGTTCTTTTAGACATAGGAATTTGAAGAATCTGGCTTAGACTTTGAATCACACCTGACACGCATACATGAGTCCGTGAAACATAGCTTATGACCTGATGCAATCCAACAATGGATTTGCAACATATAGCTGGTTTATAATTTTGTATACAACTTAGGTTTCAGCACTGGACTGAGCACTGACCACTTGCATGAGTGTGGAACAAAAAACATAATTATTAATATGGGTAGTATTGAAGAAACTAAATTTTTTGCTAAAAACTGGCTTGAGGAATAGTCAATTGTTAGCAAATTGGAAGGCACCTAAAGAAAATGATAATAAATTTCAGCTCAATTTGTATAAAGTTATTGAGTATCAGGAGCCAACTAAATAAGGGGCACAACCCTATACACATAATTATACAACAATAACAGAACTACGAATCTCATACACTTTTCCAACATGTCTATGTGGATATACATTTCCTTCAAAAAGTCAACAAAAGAAAGGAAGAAAAAAATTTCTTTCTAAGCCAGAAATTTATAAAGATAAGCATGGTTCTTTTAAACAAATAATCAATCTGTACAGCTTCAAAAGTTCCCATATTTCTCTCTCTCTAGATGCACCATATAATTTTTATATTTTCCCTTATGACATCCCTTTCCCAATAATTTTTATATTTTCCCCTACTACTTCCCTTTCCCCTCCTTAGCTGACTCTGACATCATGCACTCAACTCCAAACACACAGTACAATTGAAGATAAATCATACTCTTCCTTGTGTTCTAGAGCACATGCAAGACCAATGTAACACAAATTGGCACCTCTTCTTCTGATTATTCGTCATTAGGATAACTTCTTGAGTTGCCATCTAAGGAGCTTTTGAGTGTTAAATCACTTTCTAAGGAAAGCCTTCTTCCCCTTCCCCAACCAACTTCCGATAAATAGGAAACCACTTAAAAAATTGTTGTTCTTGGACTCTCGTCATACAAAAGTATCTTCCATTCGTGCTTGCACCCTCTTGACCCGAAACATCCATCCTGAAAAGGTCTCTAGAAGATCGGATTCTGTAGCACTCCCATGGTAGATAAGGTCCAACAATCCTTCATTCAGATTTAAGAATTAACCGCAATTTCATAAAGGTCTACGACCTTCCCCAACGCTGAAGCCCTTCAAAAGAAAGAAATATTCCTTTATGATTTTTCAAGTTCCCATATCATATGACCCCTTATATTAAGTGTACCAATCCCCCAACCATGAGCATATTTTCCACTAATCATTGTTCACATCTCTTCCTCTCCCATGTAAAGCTCCACATCCATTTCCTCTAACCAGGCTTTGTTGAACACCTCTAACCTACAAATCCTCAAGCCTCCCCCTTTCAAAGGTAAACAACCTTGTCCTAGTATACAAGATGATACTTCAACTTCACTTCAATCCCTTCCCCCATCCCCCCAAGAAAGTTCCTCATCAATTTCTCCAACCTTTTCACAACTTAGATAGGGATAGTGAAAACAGACCACAAACATAGAAAGGCTGGAAATGGTGCTTTTGATGAGAGTAAGCCTGCCCCCCTCAGATGGGTATTGTCTCTTCAATTTAGCTAACCACTTCTCAAATCTTTCCCCCACTACCTCCTTAGAAGCTTTGTTTTTGAAGGTCAAGTCAATGGAAGCTCCAGGTTGGTCGAAGACAGAGATACCAATCTACGTTCCAAATCAGTTGCCAAAATATCCACATCATCTACCTCACCTATCATAATGATGTCACTCCTTTTCATGTGAACCCTAGGGCCCAACACTATTTCAAAACAAAGTAATACACATCTCAAAGTACTAAATTCCTTTTTTTTGTTTTTTTGTTTTGTTTTGTTTTGTTTTATTTTATTTTTTTATTTTGTCGCAAAACAAATTAGTATCATTAGCAAATAGAAAATAAAACTCTAATACGATCTCATCATCTGTATTACCCACCTTGTGTCCAAATATCTCACTATCAAAAGAATCATATGATTAAGCACCTCTAAAAGGATGAAAAAGAGTAGCAGTTGAGCGTCACAACCCCTAGAGCTCTAAAATAGCTCTTATCTTCCCCATTTACTATCAGAAAAAAACTTTACAAAAGAGATGCGAAGCTTATCTACCTAGAACACCTCACCCCAAAGCCCATCTTCTTTGGTAAATGGATTAAGAAATCTCAGCATACATGATCATATGCCTTCTCAATATCTAGCTTGCAAAGAATGTTTCTCTCTATTCTAGAGCTCACACAGTTTTTAGCCACCAGTAGTACATCAAGGAGTTGTCTTCCTTCCACAAAGGCATTATAGACTTTATAAACGCTGCTAGTCAAGCTAGTCGACTTGTAATCTTTGATATCATCCATAGCACAATCCGTTGGCACTGGAACAATAAAGGAGGCATTTAGGTTCCTCTCAAACTCTTTAGTCTCATAGGAGTGTATGTGATGGCTTGACCTTTGACTGAATGGAAGCTCATTATTTTCTTTGGAAGCTTGGGGCGAAGCCTGTGGGTCCATTACATGGACCAAAGACGTTTTGATCCCACAAATGTAATTGATAAATTATTATTATTAATATTTAGTTATACTTAAATCCATAAATTTAGTAAGATATTTTTAATTTAATTAGGATTATTAGCCTATAAATAATGGGTTTCTCAGTGTATTAGGGAGTTTCATAATATTGTGAGTGTGTTAGGGATGTAGCCTTTTCAGTGATTCTGTCTTCTTTCCCTTTTGTACATCAATATGACTGCTAATATGACACTACAATGGGTTCAGTTGTTAGCGTAACTAGTTTGCAATTTCAGGCCTCCTCTTGCTATTGAATTTGAAAAGTCGTTGCTTGCTTTTGAAAGCCTACCATAAACAAGTGAAGTATTCTCATGTACTTGCAATTTCAGTCCTCTTGCCATTGTGAAACCGTTGCTTGCATTTGAAAGCCTACCATAAACAACTGAAGTCTTGTCATGTACTTGCTCAAGGAAGGGGTCCATATAGCTACATGCCCAAACAAATGAAGCTTACCGTATACAATGTCTCACATTCAGATGTGGCATTGAGTTTTTCAACCTTTAAACATATGATTAGTTAATTCTATTTCCTGATGGAGAGTTAGAAAAGGGATAAAACTTAGCAGTAGAGTGTCACCTTGACATGGTGCTATTTTATATTTTTCTTTAAATTTAACAACACTAACCAAACCAAACCAAACCAAACAAAACAAAACCAAACCAAACCAAACTAAACCAAACCTTAAGTCCCATCAAATGGGGTTAGCTACATAAATCCTTTTTCTCCGCGCGGCCCTATCAAAGGCCATTTCATTAGTCAAATTAAGTAGGTCCATATCTCTATTTACAACGCTAGCCAACGTTAATCTAGGCCTACCTCATCCCCACCTTTCCATCTACCGTTACAGCATCGCATCTCTTCACTACTGCCTCTGTTGGTCTCCGTTGAATATGACCAAATCATCTCAATCGATTCTCTCTCAACTTATCTTCTATCGGTGCTACTCCTACCCATTCCCGAATACACTCATTCCTAATTCTGTTTTGTCTAGTCTTGCCACACATCCACCTTAGCATCCTCATCTCAGTCACACTCATCTTATCTACATGTTGTTTCTTGGTTGCCCAACACTTAATCCCATACAACATCGCTGGTCTAATAGCCGTTCTATAGAACTTACTTTTTAGTATAGTGGGTATTCGTTACACCATCTAGCCTTAATCCTATGGGCCACATCCACATCAATCTCTCCCGCTATTGTGATAATTGACCCTAAATAACGAAAATGTTCAATCTTAGACAGTTCTTGGTTCTTAATTCTCATTTCTCCTCTGCTTTCATTGTTACTGTTACTAAAATTACACTCCATATACTCAGTCTTAGTTCTGCTTATCCGGAAACCTTTAGAGTCAAGAGCTTTTCTTCAAATCTCCAACTTTGTGTTAACTTCTTCTGTAATCTCATCCACTAGCACGATATCGTCTGCAAAAAGCATACACCATGGCACGTCATCCTGAATATTTCTCGTCAACTAATCCATAACTAAAGCAAAATGATAAGGACTTAAGGTAGATTCTTGGTGTAACTCTACAGTGATAGGAAATTCATTTGTTTCTCCAGCAGGCGATCTAATAGTAGTCACCACTCCTTTATACATGTCTCTAATCACATCAATATAACCTTTTGTCACCCCTTTCTTCTCTAACACCCACCATATTATATCCCGGGGTAGTCTATCATATGCTTTCTCAAGATCGATAAACACCATATGAATTTCTCTTTTCTTTTCTCTATACTTTTCTATTACTCTCCTCAAAAGATAGATCGCTTCCATTGTTGACCTGTCAGGCATAAACCCAAATTGAGATTATCTGACATCTCTGTTATATCTCGCAATCAGCATTCCATCACTCTCTCCCGCACTTTCATTATATGACACAGTAGATTGATTCCTCTATAGTTGTTACAATTCTGGACATCTCCTTTATTCTTATAAATTGGTACTAAAATACTCTTCCTCCACTCATTTGGCATATTGGTAGTCAATAAAATTTTGCTAAACAACCTAGTCAACCAAGCAACCCCTTTTTACCCAAACACTTCTAAGTTTCAATAGGGATATCATCAAGTCCTAAAGCTTTATTTGATTTCATCTTCTTAAGTGCAATCTCTACTTAAAAGTTCCTAATCCTGCGATAGAACCTATAGTCTTGGTTTATCGTATTACTGGCTATTTTTTCCCCTATTGTCATACCTCCATGTTCCTCATTTAATAGTTTCTCAAAATAATTCTTTCATCTTTTCTTAATCTTTTCATCCTTTACTAATACCTTAGAATCTTCACTTTTGATGCACTTAACTTGATTAAAATCTCTTGTTTTCCTCTCCTGTATCCTAGCAAGTTTGTATATGCTCTTCTCTCCCCCCTTACTATCTAGTCTAGTGTATAGGTCATCATAAGCTTTCAACTTAGCTTCTCTCACTACTTTCTTGACTTCTTTATTAGCCAATCTATAGCTCTTAAGGTTTTCCTCAGTTCTATTCTTCTGTCACTTTTTAAAGCACTCTTTTTTTTTGCCTTAACTATCGCTTGAACCTCTTTCCTCCACCACCAAGTTTCCCTAGAGCTGGGCCTCGTTCCTTTCGACTCTCCAAGCACTTCCCTTGAGATTCTCCTCATACAATTAGTCATCGAGTTTCACATAGCATCATCTTCTAAGTCCCAAGTACCTTCCTTAATCATTCTATTCTTAAATATTTCTAGTTTATCTCCTTTTAAGTTCCACCATCTCATCTTTCGATGCCCACCATCCTTTCTAGCTTGGTATTGCCCTTTAAAACATAAATCTAGTACCAAAATCTTATGTTGAAAGGCCAAGCTCTCTCCAGGAATCACCTTACAATCATTGCATTTTAGGCGATCCACTTTTCTCATTAAGAAGTAATTTGTTTGGCTCTTAACTGACCCACTCTTAAAGGTTATCAAATACTCCTCCTTTTTCTTATACATAGTATTGGCCACCACCAGGTCAGAAGCCAACGCAAAATCTAAGATACTCTCTCCAGCCTCATTTCTGTCACTAAAATCATATCCACCATGTACCCTTTCATAGCCTAGTTTTTCTAAGCCTACATGGCCACTAAAATCTCTACCTATAACCAGATTCTCTCCTACGGGTATCTCCTGTAAGATCTCATCCATTTACTCCCAAAAATCCCTTAGTCTGATCATCTAATCCTACTTAAGGGGCGTATGCACTAATAACGTTTACTATATTTCCTCCAATAACTAGTTTAACTAACATAATCTTATCCCTTTTCCTAATGACCACCACTACATTTTCCACAAGACCCTTGGCAATTATAATTCCTACTCCATTCCTGTGTCTATCCTTACCACTGTAATACAGTTTAAAACCGGTATCCTCAATTTGCCTAGTTTTCTCACCCGTCCACTTAGTTTCTTATACACAAGCTATACTAACTCTCCTCCTAATCATAACATCTACCAATTCTATCGTTTTACCAGTTAAGGTTCCTATGTTCCAAGTGGCTACCCTAAACCTATAGTCTTGGACTAGCTTCTTTACCCGCGCTCGTTCAGAGAAGTGCGGGAACCTTTGCCCATTTTTCACCGCACCCAAGCGTCGATGCGGTGCCCCTTGCTCACTTTTTGAAACACCTGGAGGCAGGGGCAACGCGTCACTTGAGGGGAACGGTCTAGAATTTAAATGATTCAAAGTAGGATTCATTGTTGGAAGAAAATTATAGAGGATCCACAAGGCCATAAGACTTATCCCTATTGAGACTCTTCAAGGCCTCAATCACTTCCTCCATAGGGCATTGTCTCTAGCCAAGTTCTTTCCTCATCTTGAATAGAATCCAAGTCCAAGACATCAATAAAATGTCTTCTCAAATCGGACTCAAAGTATGATCTCTTGTAGAAGTCCACAATGTCCATGGAAGTAGCCTCCTGCTGCGTCAAATCCTCACCATTAATCTTCATCTAGCCTATATGATTAGCTTTTCTATGAGCAGTGGCCATCCTAAGCAAGAATCTGTTGTTCTCTCTTTCTTGCTAAACCTATTAATGTTTCTGTTGTCTTTACATGCCCAGAACAGGAATAGGAAATTGTAATTCTAAAATCACTAATTTGAATCACAAAGTTTTCCCTTAGTTCATTTTTGAAAATGATGTTCCTCATTTAGGGTAGAGTAAATGGATTTTTATAATGTGAAATATCAGAGGTATATAGCAGAAAGATGATGAATGATATTGTTGTCTTCACATTTAGGCAGTTGGTTATCACTTTTTGGCAGTTGATTAGCACAATTGCAAATGAAAATGCTTCCGAATGTCCCTAAGTTGCTTTAATGCTGTGTTTGGTTGGAGGGATTTGGGAAAGGATTTGGAAAGTGAAAGGGAAAAGATAGGTGAAATATGAATAAAATATACCTATATTTCACCGAGTTTCACATTCCTTTTCCTTTTACCCTTTTCCCGTTTCCTTTCTAAATCCCTTCCCAAATCCCTCAACCAAACACAGCGTAAAGGGTAGCACTAAGGAATTCGTGCTTGGAAATTTTTCTGGCAGCCACTGTTCAGAAGGGAACTGAATCTGGATGTGGTCAAATTTCATGAAATGAAGTATTTGATTTTTTGGGTGTTAATTGGATGTAAAAAAATGCCATTTTTGATATTTTTTATTATTATTATTTTTTTTTTTGAAGGGTTATTGATGCAGTCAAAATCTTAAGAAAATTATATTTATATTTTATTATTTTAAAATAATATTTAGTTAGAAATATTCTAATTTACTATAGAATAGACTAGAATTATTTATTTTCCTGATTTGGGATTATTTAGTTTTCCGATTCTATTAGTTTTTATTTTATTTCCTATTTTATTAGTTTCTTGTTCTATATGAATTAGGCGTATTATAAATAAAGATGCAAGTCTTGGGGCAACACAGTTTTGATGATTAATATAATACTGTTTTGTTACAACCTTGGGTATGTTTTTTAGAATCAACCATTGTTGAGCCTTTTACTCCCAGTGTTATTAAAGGTGCGCCTAGGCCCAAGTCCCGCCTAAGCCCAAGTCCCATCCAGGCCCAAGGTTTGCGTCTTGTAGTGTTCCAGGCTAGGCGACTTCGATAAGGCGCGCCTAGGCGTGCGCCTAGGCCCAAATCCCATTCAGGCCCGCCTTGTAGTGTTCTAGGCCAAGCAACTTCGATAGCACCTGACTGGCCTAAGGCTTGCGTCTTGAGGGCTTTTTTTATTGTTGCTTTAATTGGTTTTGTTTAAAATCTGACCATTGATTTAATATGGTGTAGCTACAAAAGATCCCTACTCTTATTACAGATGTCAATACATTGAGCATTCAATCCTAAATCAATGATAGAAGAAAAATTAGTCCTAATTCCTAATTTCCAAAAAACACTAAATGTTTAACATTTCATTTTGTTTATATTGAACCTTAAATTATTTACTTATATTAAATTACATATTTTTTTCTGTACAAGGTGCGCCTCACTTTGGTTAAGCCTGCTCCTTGCCTTGCGCCTTGAGCCTAGGCCCCAGGAGACATTGGCGCCTTGGTGCACCTATCGCCAATATTCTGTGTGAATCAGCATGTTTAGAGAAGGATCTTAGGATCTTGTTTGCAGGTATTCATTTTTGAATCAATGGACCCTAAAATCATCACTATTACACGATTTCACTACATCAAGTATGAATGTGTGAAACTGAGTATATTGCTTATATTTGGGCTCAGTGTTGTGAAAAGCGCGCCTAGGCACGCGCCTAGGCGCAAGGCGAGGCGAGGCGAGGCGCAGGTAGTGCAACTGAACAGGTACCAGGCGAGGCGCTGTTAGTAAGTCGCGCGCCTTAGCAGCGACTTGAACCAAGCGAGAGAGGCGCAAGGCTTTCGCCTAGGCGCGACTGATTGTTTAAGAGATAGATCTGATCTAACGGAGGATTACAAGGCTCTCGCAAGGCTCGTAATCACAGAGGATTACAACTCATGTACCATATGAGCCAAATACGACTCAGATGAACCCTAATCGAAGTCGTCTTTTCCTCTTTCGCCTCGCAATCGACTTCGACTTCGACTGCTGGAGCTGGACTTCGACTGCAACTGCAACTGCGACTGCGACTGCGACTTCGACTTGGGACTTCGACTTCGCAGGTCTGTTCGACTTCGACTCTCTCTCCCCTTCTCCTTCTTCTTCTTCTTCTTCGACTCTCAGTTCTGCTTCGATTTTCAGTTCTGTTTTTTTTTTTGTTTTTGGTCTTCGACTCTTCCTCTCTCTCCTTCTTCAGACTTCAACTTCAACTTCAACTTCAACTCTGTTTTGCTTCTTTTTTTTTCTTCTTTTTTTTCAATTATTTGAGTTGAGTCTCTGAAATTATAAAATTAGGGAAAAAATTACAAAAATTAGGGAAAAAAAATTATCTGTAATATGCTATTGAAAAAAAAATATATTTGTAATATGTAAGAGAAGAATTTATCTGTTAGGGAAAAAAAATTACAAATAATTAATTATTCACAAATAATTAATTATTTGTAATATGCTATTGATTCTTTTTTTTTTTCTTTTATCTGTTAGGGAAAAAAAATTACAAATAATTAATTATTCACAAATAATTAATTATTTGTAATATGCTATTGATCTTTTTTGGATATTTATGTTTTGAATGTTTAGTGTTTATGTTTTTGTTTTTATTTTTATTTTATTGAATGTGGATTATTTGATCTTTGAAAATTGGAATGTTATGCAATATGCACTTTCATGGCTTTGAGAATTATTCTATATTTTGTCTTGAATCTTGATTACTTTTTATTTTTTAAAAAATTGTCTTAGTACTATGAATGATTAGTCTATGTTAATTTTTTTATTTTTTATGAAGGCTGTGCGCCTTACTTCAATAAAGCCCGCACCTCACCTTGCGCCTTGCGCCAAGGCCCTGAGAGACCTTCAGCGCCTTAGTGCGCCTTGAGCCTTTAAAAACACTGTTTGGGCTACACATGCTTTAAGGTATAGAATGCAGGGATAAATAGGGGTTAGGTTGTATTTTTTGATAACTAGGTGTCCGGGCCAGCTTACACGCATCTTTACTAATCCAAGGGCCTTGAAATTACCTCTAGTGAACCCTTGGAGTGACTTGAACTCGACATCTTGTATTTTATACTTGGCCACCCCTTGGAGTTGGGGTTAGGTTGTATTTGATCTTAGCTTGTAGCAGTGAACAAAAACTCGACGCATATAAGTGAAGAAGCTATGATCATCAATAGAGCTTAATGGTGAATGTTTTTGTGTGCTTGCAAAACTAGTGTGTTAAGTTATGTTGAGTTCACTTTGTTTCTCAGTAATACATAAATATGTTTTCAGTGTGAACAGACAGTGATTCCATATATAGAGTCCAAATCACCCATTAGCATTAAATCTCACATAGTTGTGTCTTGCATTGTATATGATAATGGGCGTATTATGATTTCATGAAGTGACATTTTTCCTGTTGATGAACCGTTGTTTGTAGCTTGAGTGTTCCATTTACCGGAATGGCTCTAAAGGATGGACTTTGCCTTTAAATGCTGTAGAGAACAAAATTGCGATCTTTGGGTTCATGTGGCAGCCTCTCTTTATAGAGAGGAACAAAGAGGGACAAATAATGGCTCCTTCACACACCCTGATGTATTATGATCTAGAGGTTCCCGGCCTTAGTTGCAGGAACCTTATATTCAAGTGGTGTTTCTTACTAAGAAATGCGATTCCGTGTTTTCAAGTAACCCAACTGAGATAGAAACCTCTCAAACATATAAACCTTATAGAAACAAAATAAAAACAATTCACACTTATTCTAGTAGTTTCTATTTATATATAGTAGTTATTTATACTTAATAAAGATAATTTGTAATTGACATAAATCTCTAATATTTATTCATATTTTAATACATATATTACAACTAAGCAGTAAAAATAATTGTTAGAATATTTTTATATATTTAATAAATAATTATAGGGGTTTTTTTTTAAGGTCCCTGGTATTAACATTTTATAGCATAAAGGATACCAAATATTTTCATAATGTCTAAGGTCCCTCAAGTTGATCCAGAGAAAATTGGTCCAGAGAAAATTAGTCCAGAGAAAATTAGTCCAGAGAAAATTCATATCACAGAGAAATTTGGTTCAGAGAAATTCTGGACTTTTCAGAGAAAATTGATAAATTCTGAAGTGAAGTAATAGACTCCCTCTATTGTGTGTATACATCTCTACTAGTTTTATTCTTATTTTGTATACGGAGTTTTCTAAGTATTACAACCTAAACACCAGAACAACTTTTGGTGATTTGTGTAAGGATGTGTCTCTTGTGATGGTATGGAACATAACATGTTGCTTATATATATCTTCATGGAAAGGTGATTTTGATGTTATTATCTTACTTTTTTAAAAAGAAAGAAAATTAAATTCTTCAATATGTTTTTAAAGTTGGAATCAGTTGTCTTCTTGTCCTAATAATTATTAGAAGGTGCTACACCTTGGTTTGCTCCATTTGATCGATGCAATTTAAACTCCTTTTTCTTTTCTTTTTTTCCTTTCAATTGGGTAAAAGAATTTAGTAGTTTTTGACATTTTATAACTAGGTTGGTTAAATTTTGAGAATGAAGTCAGTTCAGAGCTTGTACTGGGTTTTTTTGTTTATGTTTTTTCACCATGATTGTTAAGCCTTTGTAGATGACCAAAACTGAACCTCAATAGCAGTTACTTTCTCTAGCTTCCTGGATTTATCTCCAGAGAAATTTTAAATTTCTTTGACTTCGGAATTTCCCTAACTTCAGAATGTGTTTTAACCAAATTTCTCAGACTTCGGAATTTATCAAATGTGTTTTCATAATGTGTTTTAACCAAATTTCTTTGACTTCCAAATTTTTCACCAGAGAAATTCTGCTATGAATTTATCTTCAGAGAAATTTTGAATTTCTCTGGAACTGATATTGATGAACAAAAGACAAGGAAAAAAAAGAGATGACAGAGGCTGACTAGCACACACTGTAGTTCGGATCAACCAACGATGTATCGAACCAAGAGTAATCAAAAGCTCCAATTCAAGCGGAAATCCTTTGTATGCAGGTCTTTGATTCTGAAGTCTTGTCAGAAGCTCTTGCTGGTATGGTGTTGATTTCATCATTAGGGTGTAACATTGCAAACCAGGAAGGTTGTCAGAACTTCCACCTTCATGTACGTCTATAAAACCGCTCGTCAAATTCCTCAACACATTCAGACCTTGCATTCTTTCATCCACAACGCTTGAATCGATCGTCTTTGCAATTTTATCGATGAAGAACTTTCTCGCTCTGTTTTCAAGCGAAAAGCGTGTTTTCTTCGTGGTTGATTTGAAGGTCAAAGGGAGAGATTAGGGTTTGAAATTGGCCATTAGAGAGAGAGAGAGAGAGAGAGAGAGAGAGAGAGTGGTGGGATTGGAATAACAAGGGCAAATAAGATAAACAAAGAGTCAAATTCTCTCTGATATATGTTTAGGGACCTTAGACATCAAAAAATAAGTTTGTGGATCTCTTCCATTACGAAAAGTGGGAGAGGGACGCTAGACTAATTTTCCCATAATTATATACATGCTCCTATAAGTGCTACCAACCTAAGAAACTTTTATATATGCCCTTGCTCCTCAGCTCCTGCCCCCATCCCCACCCTGGCTTTCTGCAACTGAGTTCCCAGCTGCTAATTCAGGCTTTACTCAGTTAGGTTAGCCAGGAAACAGCTTGGCAAAGGGGGAATTCCTATTTTTACTATTTTCAGGGGCTTCCCTGATTATCAATCCAGCATATTGCTCTTATCTTTTGGATTCATTAATGTATATTGTAAAAAAGAAAAAAGAAAAAAGAAAAAAAGTTACATTAATTTTAATGATGTCATGAAACTTAATGCCGTTGATTAGAAGTAATTTTAGAAGTAGCCATTTGGAGTTGGAACTATATGCATGATGTGACTTTGCTTTGTACTCACTTCAACTGTAATGTTTCTTTGGAATGTGCATCATCAGCTCATCTGTATACTGTAATAGTAAAGATGAGTACTACTCTTCTTTTGACCTAATTCTCTTTTTCTTTGTCTGCAGATCTCAAAAGTGTGGGAGCTTCCAGTCTCAATTCTTCTAAAACTCACTATCCCTCAGACTTCTCCTTCTTAATGGAACAGATTCTATCGATCTGCCAACATTGTTCTTTGCCCGCTTGCCCTTCTATACTCTTGTAACTCATTCATGCCACTAAATCATCCCATCAGTTTTCTCCTTCCGAATTCCCATTTTCCTCTCTGGCTAGTAGTACTCTTTGCATGCTCCTCTCTAGCAGTTCTTCACTACGCAGTCCAAAAAGAGCCCCCAAAAACCGAGGAAATGCCCGTGGTGCTCATAGCATTTGTGATGAGTGTATTTTGGATCTCTGTCATGGCCGGGGAACTCCTAAACTGCCTTGCAGCTCTTGGGGCACTTCTTAAGTTGCCTCCTGCGCTACTTGGGCTGACAGTACTTGCATGGGGAAACTCAGTGGGTGATCTTGTTGCTGATGTGGCAGTTGCTAAAGCAGGCCAGCCAGCGCTGGCCATGGCTGGTTGCTTTGCCGGGCCTATGTTTAACATGCTTTTTGGGCTTGGCACGGCTTTGGTAATACAGACTGCCAATGTGTATCCAAAAGCTTACGAACTCCATTTCCATGTCAGTATTGTGGTTGCGTTTGTGTTCTTGCTTCTAAGCCTGATGGGTTCTCTATTAGTAATAACTTGGTATAGGTTTCGGGTACCTAGATTTTGGGGATTTTGCCTTGTTGGTCTCTATGTTTCTTTTATAGCAGTGAGCTTAGTTATTGCCAAGTTTACTCTGTGATTTTTTCCACATGCCTGGAGAGCATTTTGTCTGATAATTGCTGAACCAGCAATGGTGATCACGGGAAGAGTACATGGCAAATTCAGTGTTTTGGGTTATATCTGCTCATGAAATGCTTATATCATTCATCATAAGAAGATAGTTTGCTGTATCTACTATGGTTTGTCTGAGAAAGAAAGTGTTGATCTTCCCTTGTCTGCCCAAAACTGAGGTCATGGATACATCCCATTTTCAGTTTGAAGACATGGAGCATACATCTTGTATCATTTTTTTATTCTTTTAAAAAATATACTCCTGTTCAGTTTTCCTGTTTTATTCACACGGGGCGAGATATTTATTATTTAGCTAGAATCACCAAATATTAAGAGATTTAATTTGTCATGGACATCTTGTAGTCATGGCAAGAAGATTTAGCATTTTATATTTGACCGGTCTATTTTCATGATTTTGTTACACTATATGGAAATTTTACTGGTTTTTGTAGGCATTCTGAGCTGATTGCTCATTAAAATCTGATTTTGATTGAGAAGTGAATGCCTTTCCTAGTTTCTGTGATATAGTGAACCCTCGTTAGACCAAGCTTTTGCGTGCAGTCATGATTCCCCCTCCTTTCTCCCCGAATCGTTGTACTTATGATAACTGGTCCTTGCTCGAGCTGGCATAAGAATGACAATCTGCTGGGCTTTGTCATGACCAATCTTTGAAGTGTGTTTGTATTCCCAGTCAAACTAGAAGAATGCATTATGTCAATTTATTAAAATTCTTAGTTAATACTATTTTTTTTTTATTGGTTTGGATATTAATTATCGAACAAAAATCAATGATTCAGATATCAATTATTAAAAAAAGAAAAAGAAAAAGAAAGAAAAACCAGTTCTATTTAATACCCACACAAACAAAATGGTGTGAACTAAAAAAAAGATTGGTATGCAAATAGGTCCCTACTTCTCATTTTAATTGAAGGAAGAGAGGTATATCAACGTTAAAGTAGATAACCAATTGGGTTAGGTCATTTGATCAGTCATGTACATTGTCAATTGAATTTTAAGTGATTAATTATTGCCATAGATAAAAATTAATTACTTGCTTTCTTTCATAGCACTTTTATTTAGTTGTTTATTTCTTTCTTATTATCGGTTCTTTCTTATATTAGTTGTTGGTATTATTATTACAAAAATAATAATATTAAATTAGATAATTAATTTTATTAAAAAATTCAACAAGACAAATGGTAAGTCTATATGGTTAAGATTTGTTTGTCGAAGCGAGAAATCTGGTGTTGTAAGAGAAGGGGTATTGGGTCAAAATAATAAACAGGTTGAGTTAATGTTGAAATAATTCTGACACAAATCTAAAATAACACAACCCAACATGATACAATGCCCACCCTTAATGGATAAAATGTTTGAATTAATGGTCATGGACAAAATTTTCAGAGCATTTTCTTATGCTGAAGCACTCTTTATTGCATAATAAGGGACACCAAAATACAATCAGTTTAGAGCTGTAATCTAAATTGGAACTTTCACAAGTCTCCTACTTTTCTGATATGTTATTTTGTGGGTAATGGTGATTGGATATTAAATTGAATGGGAAAGTGAATTAATGTTGCATTTGCTATTTGAATGGAAGTTATTATTTTATATTAGTGCTATTCAATTTTATTAAAGGTATTTTTTTAGTTCAATCACATAAAATTAGCACAATTTCAAAAAAAAAAAAAAAAGATAACAAGGCATTTTTAAAAATGCCACGGTTGGAATTTTTTTAAATTAAAAAAACCTATGACGGCATTTTAAAAGCGTCGCTAAAGTCAGAGTTGACGTCACAGTATCGTTAGGATAGGACATTTGGCGGCGTTTATAGAGCGACGTTTTCCAAATGTTATAAAGCTATAGCAACAGCCGCATTGTCGGCATTTGGTACTAAACGTCACAAAAAGAATTAGTGACGTTTTTTACACTTATAGCGGCGTTTTTTAAACGCTGCTAAATGTGTATTTTCTAGCAGTGCTTGAAGTAACCAAGCCAACTCAACAATATAGGCAACTTAGCAGTTTGCCTAAGCTGCACCAATAATTTCCTTCTTGCCAAAGGCCCCAACTGTCCAAGGCCCTAGAGCCTAAGGCTTCATTTTGATGCTTGGCCTAGGGCTCAAAAAACCTTAGGCAACTACTATGAAGTAAACCACCAATTCATCAAGCTTTGTAAGTTTCCTGGAAAACTTGCATGACTGATTACACAATAACAACAAATGAACTGTTGTTTCAACCTCTGAATCAAAAAAACAAAAATCTCTTACTACTAACAGACAATGGTAAAACTTGCATGGCTGATTACACAGTAATAACAAATGAACTGTTGTTTCAATCTCTGAAAAAAAAAAAAAAAAAACTCTACTGCTACTAGCAGACAATGGTAAGATATGTTAATTAATTAAAAGATCCTTTGTAGAAGTGCTTGCCAACAAAAAATTTGGATCCTTGGAGGAGCTAGACTTGTCTCGATTGTCCTTATAGGGTCGAAGCGCAATCCCAAAGCTCTCCTCATAACAGATGCAAAAAGAGTTTACTAAAAATTAATAGCCCATTCTTTTCACCTTTTCAGTGAATACCATCCTCCTTATGAATGTCTATTTCACATTGTCTAAAATTCTCTGCGGTTCTTTTAAACAATCCTCCTCCCATACAAATAGCTGTTTCCTAAATTCCAATCTCCACCTCTTACTTTCATAGTCATGAATAAACACTCCAGCTACACTGTCAAGTTTTCCATTGAAAGTGAAAAATAACCTAGGAAAATTTTGCATTAATGATTTGTCACCAGCCCAAATATTAGTCCAAAACTTCCAATTTAATCCATCTCCTATCGTCAACAGCATATTACTCATATATTCTCTGGTAACCATAACTTTTCATCTCCGATGTACTACTTATAAATTTTAATATCTTCAGTACTAATAATACTTTCTTTTCTTTCCCAAACGTCCACCACCATTTTGACAGTAAGGCAAAAATTTTTATTCTGATGCCACCACTAGCCCCAAAACTCCATTATAGTAGAAATCTTTTTCCAATTCACCAAGTGAACTTTCCTTTTTTCAGAACAAAGGAAAGTTACGGTTTGTTAATCAAATGATTGACATGCAGAAGTAATGTGGATGATCAGAGTTAAGCTTTTATCAAGGTTGAAGTAGATGAAGCATTAACAACAAAAACAAAGCCAATTAAATCTGCTGTTGAAACAATATTAGCAACATTATCGGTTATCATAGTAAAGAAAACGACCACATCACTCCACAATAACAGATACATACTTCTTAATTATGTTATAGAACACCAAATGTTCTTTTTTTAAAAGGCAAAATAAAATATTTTATTGACGAATAATGTAGTACAAGCAGTACAACGAAATTATATCAATAAAAGATGCACATTCCAACTAGAACGACATATGCATCAAGCAAAACATAAACCAAACTCAGGCCAAGCCAAACAAACTTGGCAAGACAACAACACCAAACAACCCTTGTAAAGACAAGGTGAATCACCAAACAAAATCAACCCCACTCCAACAGCAAGCCACAACACACAGCAAAAAGAACACAACTACAAAGAAGAAAATTCCAGCAATTCCAAACAACACTCGAGCAACTCTAACCATCATTCAAGACAACAAAGAAGCACCACCATAAAGCTCAGAAAACTCCTAACCATACAAATTTGACGGCAAAAATCCGACACAACTACAAAGAAGAAAATTCCAGCAATTCCAAACAACACTCGAGCAACTCTAACCATCTCTCAAGACAACAATGAGGCACCACCATACAGCTCAGAAAACTCCAAACTGCACGAATTTGACAGCAAAAATCCGTCAGCAACACCACAACCACAACACTAAAACCAAAAATCATTCACCACCTCAACACTAGATGTTCTGTCTAAACTCTTTGCATATATCCACAAGCTAATTAAAGTTGTTGGTTGCCTAAAGAAATCTTCATCTCATACACATGAAATTACAAAGCTAAACATTCACCATGTCCTCCTTGATGGAAAGCAAGCAAGCATGCAAGATAGATGATTGGGGCACTTGTCTTTTTGTTAATCAAGTGCTCGTCGCTATGTTTAGTTCTTCATACTCTTTAGCAAGCTAGAAACCTGGAAAGCACCAACAGGGGGTTGGTTCAGTGGATAAGACCTTCGAATCCCTCGCTCAAGGCTTGGGTTCGAGTCTCCATAGCCCCTTGTTGGGGTTAAACATACTCCTTAGCGCCTAAGCTTCGGCCCCGACGTAGGTGCGGTGGGGTTCCCTGCAGATATGTTGTAGGTGCTAAGGGGCAATACTCCCTGGCGGATATGTTGGAGTAGCCTATCTGCATATCCATTTTAAGAATCAAAAAAAAAAAAAAAAAGAAACCTAGAAAGCAAAATTGAAAAGCAGAGAAGATCAGAAAAAACAAAAATTTAATAAACTAAAATTATAAAACATAAAAACTAGTGGATTTGGGGAAACAAAACTGATGCAACCCCAAAAAAATTCAGGATTGAAATTGTAGAAATTTAGGTAAATTACAAATACACTCCTTGAGGTTTACTTAAAGACACGAATTGCTCCTTATGATTTTGAAAATTATATTCCGCTCGTTCAAGTTTTTAATATTATAACAAATGACCCCTTTCATTAATAAATCATCAAGCCAATTAAAAATTTCTAATGATGTCAAAAATATACTTCAATTAATAATTCAAATAATTTTATTATTGTATAAAAAAGTAATTAGAAATTTTATTTTTTCTATTAATTATAATAAAAAAAATGAAAATAAGAAAAAATCTATTTTAAGCAAATCTCATAGATGTATTTATAATTTATCCTAAAAATGTTAACCACGTGGTTGAAGAGATGCAAAGAGCAATTTTACCTTCACGCTAGAATTAGGGGCAGACAATTCCTTACGCTGAGAGATTTAGGGAAGGGATTTGAAAAGGGAAAGGAAAAATGTGTGTGAAATAAGGTGAAATATAGGTATATTTTATTCACATTTCACCTATATTTTCCTTTTCTTTTTCCAAAGCTCTTCTCAAATCTTCTAATCAAACACAACATTAGTAAACAATGAGAACAAGTAACAAACTACCCCCCAAGGCTTCCGTTTCTTCTTGTCTATTTTTATTTTCATTTTTTATTTTGGAAATTGGAAGGCATTACTTGTTTACCATATTGTTTTTGTTTTTAAATAAAAATAATGTTAATTCTAAAATTTTCAAAATTTTTGAAAATGGATCCTCCAATAATATACATCTACAAAAAAAATGTATATAATATACAAGTTATGATACTTTGTGATAGTCATTTTGTAGTGTTTTAATACCAAAATGTGTCATAGCAAAATTACTTTTAGTCATAACTAAAGAAACCAAAATAAATCATAACCAAACGTCATTTGAGTTATAAGCAAAGACTTCTTTAGTCATAACTAAAATAACAATCATAATAGTTTATAACTAAATTGTAATCAATACCATAATAAGTTATGGTCAATCAAGTCATCACCAATATCACAATAAGTTATAATCAAACATCACTACACTTATACGTATACCCAAAGATTTCTTTGATTATAAGCAAAAATAATAATTATAATAAGTCATAATTAATCCATAACCAACCACGATGAGTTAAGCCAATACTAGAATTAGTTATAATCAAATAACACAAAGCTATATATGGTATATATATTTTAAAGTGTGTATTATAGAATGTGCAGATATAAGCAGATATACTTTCAAAGTAAAAAGTATCATAAAAAAAATAAAATAAAAAAGTGTGTCGTTGCACCTGTGGAACGAGATAATAGTTCGTATTTCAGTTCAACTGGTGTCTGCCTCCAATGGTGTATGCTCGGAATATGCCGAACCTTTTGGTGATCCTTGCTCCCTTCTCCACGTATGCATTCTATGAGCTCATTCGTAACAAATGTCAAAAACAATCCTTGGAGATCTTCGAGATACTCGATGCCATGAGGCAGTATCTTCAACTGCATACATTTCCGAATAGAAAATTCTTGGAGACCTGGCATCACCCCCCTCTCTATAACAATCTCATTTAACTGAGGAAAATTGCACAACTCCAATTTTCTAAGTTTATGGAACCCTTCACTAAAGCATAATTGTCCTCCTCCTTCATATGCATTAAAAAGGTGCAACCGTCCCAAATTCGGAAGTGCTTGAATGTATGGAATAGGGTCTTCTGTTAGTCTAGACCATCGCAATGATAAAAAAGTAAGGTTTTGAAGTGAGTGAAACCAACAAGGCACTTTCTCCAATTTTCCAGCTAAAATGAGCACCTTCAGGTGGCGAGGAGGAGTTGAGGAGAGTGCATCCATTCGGAGGTATTCATCCTCATCAATCACCTTCACAGACAAGCGATGAAGGAGACTCATATTTTGGATTGCAGTACACAAGTCCTCCTCGTCTACTTCTCTCACCTTTGTGATTCCAATCCTTTTAAGTTGTGTCATGTTCTTGATTCGCTTCATCAAGTCTGCTTGTGCTTCTACACCTGCCAAAACTTGCATGTTTTTTAGCTTGCAAATATTAGATGGTGTTGTCGTACCACGAACAAACTGAAAGTCATCCAAAAGTTCATAGTCAAAGTGGTACATCTTTAGATGTCGCAAATTTCTCAACTCTGTGATTCCAGCTGGAAGCACTTCTATTTTGGAGTCAGTAATGTCTAGAGTGTTTAGGTTGCACAGTCTTCCAATGGATTTTGGAAGTTCCTTCACCCTAGATCCTCTCAAGTTCAAGTATCTTAAATTGAACAGATCCGCTAGTTCTTCGGGCAGTACTTCGATCCATGCATTCTCAAGATCCAATACTCTTAACAATCGTAATTCTAGTGGCAATGCTATCTCCCCAACAACAAATACAAGAAGAGTCCGAAGCTTCAACATGCCCTTCCAGTTCCATGGTTGTAATTCTCTACCAATTGATTGAATTGACATGCGACGATTTGTTACACTTCCTTCTTCATCATTTGCCTCTCGCCCATCATATACAACACAAAACTTCTCCGTTTCTGATGTGGAAATTGCAAGCTCACGCATAAGATCATGCATCTTACAATTTTTTGGCCTTCCTAATTCATTTCTCATTACGACTTGAAGCATGCTTCGGCAAATAAGCTCCATAAGGTAGCTTTCTGCTACCTCCTCTGGTGTTCTCCCTCTCACCTTTTCTACGAACCCCTCTGCCATCCAAAGTCTAATGAGCCTCTTTCGTTTAATCTTATAATCTTCCGGGAAAAGACAACAATATAAGAAGCAACACTTTAGTCGGTATGGCAAATCATTGAAGCTAAGCAACAAAATTGTTTTCACAACTTCTAGCCCAGGGTTGTTGCTCAATTCCCAGCTCAAGCTGTTATAAATTTTTCTCCATTCCAACTCGAGATATTTAGAAGGCATGACACCCCCCAAAGCTACAATTGCAAGAGGAAGCCCTTTACATTTTGCAACAAGGTCTTGAGCTAAGGTTTTGAGATGTTGAGGACAACATCTATTTGGATTGCTTGAAAAAGCTTTCATACAAAAGAGGTTCCATGCATCACTTACACCCAACAATTTGATATAATGGACATAACTTTTTACCCCAAAAGAAGATGAAGCTATCTCTTCATTTCGGGTTGTAAGTATGACCCGACTTCCTAGTCCTTCATCAAGAAGTGATACATGTATATCCCTCCAGAGGTTGCTACTCCATACATCATCAAAGACAATTACGTACCTTTTCAACCGTCCTAGTCCTTCATCAAGAAGTGATACATGTATATCCCTCCAGAGGTTGCTACTCCATACATCATCAAAGACAATTACGTACCTTTTCAACCGTAAGAAGTCCGTAATCATCTGTATGAGCTCTCTATAGCTCATACTGCTTAAATCCATTGGAATTGCTTCCTTGGCACCACCATAGAATTCCTTAATCATGCTTCTAAGTAAGTCGTTGACTACATATGTTTGGGAGACAGTTATCCATGCATAGCAATCAAATTGTCTCTTGACAATTTGGCTGTTGTAGGCCTGGGCAACCAGAGTGGTCTTACCTGAACCACCCATCCCCACCACTGAAATAACTGTGCGTTGTGATTCTTTTTTGTCCGTCAACCAGTCCAATAATTGTTTCTTTCCATCTTCGATCCCGACTAGATCATCATCTTTAAAAAATAGAGAAGACTCGCTGAGGTTTGGCAGCCGCCTCTGATGGTCTTGGGAGCTTGAGCTTGAGCTTGAGCTTGCTTCTCCTACACCATCGACCCCATAACGTCGGCTTCTTTCTGGGATGGCTTTGATCATGCTGTTGATTTTCTGTAACTTTGTGGCTATTCGATGCCTCACCCATAGATTCTTTGGGGCGTAGACTATCTGACGGAGGAACCTTGTGAATTTACCATGTACTTTTTGCTTGTTCATGTAATACATGTATTCGTCTATAATATCTTCAACCTCGTAGGCCAAGTCTCTAACATTGGCCACCCAAGTCTTCCCTCCTTCAGTTTGGACTGTTGTTTTATCGGCATCCTCCAGAAAAGATCTCATGCTTGCGAACTCGAGCTTCAGTTGGTTGAGTTCATCGCGTACTCCTCCAATCAACGATGCTTCGCTCTCAAGGGCGGAAACTATTCTGCCAATCAAAAGTCCCACGGCAGCCAAGGCCATGTTAGCTTTCTACCTCCCTCCCCCTCTTACTTCTTGGCACCCTGGTCTCTCTTGTCTTGAAGATGAGTAGTTTGTAATATGTACCTGGTTTGTAATATGAATACTTTCTTATATTTTGGCTTTGGTTCATTTGTCACATCATTACATATGGGGGACCTACACATGGACCATACCTGCTAAACATTGTTGACAATTGTTTCTCTATCACTGAGAGCTCGTTTGGCATAAAAAAAAAAAAAAAGTTAAAAGTTTTTTTAGTTAAAATAGTCATATGATAGGCTTTTTAGCTTAATAAGACAAAACATCACATTCAACTCATAATTATTTAATTTTTTCTTTGAAAAAAGTCAAAAAGTCTATCTCAAACGAGACTTTTTAGCCCCAAACTAAAATAGCCAAAAAACTAAAAAATCAATCCACATCCCAAACGAACCCTTATTTTTATATTATCATGTTACATTATATGGTAAGATATTATTAATTTTTAATTATTTATTAATTATTTTAATACAAGAAAATCAATTATACATAGAAAGTGATATAAAACAGTAATAATAAAAATAAAAATAAAAAAGAAGCTGAAATACACCATTTTTCTACATTATTTTGGTGTCACATATATGAATATATGTGGAGAAATCATAAAAAAATCATCACTTTTATTCTTTTCTTTTTTTAGTTTTATGTACATTTGTAAAAGTTATATTGAAATATATATAAATAAATAAATAAACTATATAAAAGTACCTGGGCCACTTGTTCAAGTCTATGCCTCTGTAGCTTTTGCTTTAATGTGTGGCAGATATGTATGAGTTACCGGGCTTCGATAGAAATCTCCTCCAATCACCACTCTTATCCCTTTCTTTCACACACACGTGACAAGTGGTAATTGAAAAAAAAAAAAATCTGACCAATGAGAGAGAGGGAGGGTCAAGGGTGGGGAAAAAAGGTGTTTATTCTTTTCTTTTCTTTTCTTTTTTTAGTTTTCTGTACATTTGTAAAAGTTATATTGAAATATATAAAATGACCGGATCGTTTTCCATTGGGGTACCTGGGCCACTTGTTCAAGTCTATGCCTCTGAAGCTTTTGCTTTAATGTGTGTGTGTGGAAGATATGTACAAAGCACCTGGGTCACTTGTTTGTTTGGTTTTTTTTGGACCTAGTCCTTGGACTTGCACAACGTTATTTCGAAAAATTCTACTAATGCCGAAAAATTGTTAAAGAAAATTATCATGATAGGTTAACTGTGGTTGAATTGAATTTAAATTATACATTGATATTTTTTTAAAATTTAAATATATTATTAGAGCTGAAATATTTACAAGCCTAGCAACGGATCCATGTGACGCACATTGTAATTTAGAAAGAAAAAGAGAATTAAAAAATTGCATATAAAATTTTCATACATAAAAATCATATAAAATGATGGGTCTCTATCATTGTTGCCAATCTAAGACACAATGAAAGTTGTTTTGTCTTGAATTGAAAAGGATCACAAAAAATCACATTATTCTTTATATTTTTTATCAGCAGGATTAAGATCGGCTTTGATTTTTTCGGATCCCAAAGCAAACTTTTAACACGACCCTTTCATACATATTTTTTTTAAAAATAATTATGTGCTACATTTTTTTTTTGGGTATTTGACAATATTCGTAAAAAAATTACTTCCAATATATATATATATATATATGTATGTATTAAAATTTGAGCAAAATATACATTAAAATTTACAATAAGAAAAATGACCAAAATAATTCAAATTGAAATATCAAACAAAAAGTAAACAAACTGTAAAAAAATCACTTAAACATTATTCTCCTAGCATTTTTAACTATAAAATTACTAATTTAGTTTGCATAATTCAACTTATAGGCTAAATAATTTTTGATGGATAAAATTGCTAATTCATTTAATCTTTCATTTGACATAGTGAAGTAAATGTAAGATTTAGACACTATTTGACATCCCTTACAAAAGTGCATATTTTTCTCTTTTTATTTTATTTTATTTTATTTTTTGTCACATTACCTCTCCATTTTTTGTATATTTTTCATAAAAAATCAAAAAATATACTTTTTAAATCATTTCAAACACCCTCTTAGGCCTCGTTTGGCATGCCCCTATTTTAGCCTAAAAGTCAAAAAATTACTAAAAAAAGCCAAAAAGTTGATGTGTTTGGTTTGTGTTTTGAGATAAATTTCCAAAAATAAAAAAATAAAAAAAAATTGGGGAGAGAGTTTAGAAATTTTTTTATTTGTTTAGTTGTATATTTTGAAAATAGTTTTGAAGTTTGAAAGTTTAGGATGATTTGATATTTTGTTCTAGCTGAGTAGATGTGTGTGAGAGAAAAAGTGATTGAGAGAGAGAGAGAGAGGAGAAAGAAAAAGTGATTGATTGATGTGTAGGAAAGAGAAAGTGATTTTGAAAAAAAAATTCAAAAAATTTTAACCTAACAAAATTTTGAAATTTTTTCTCAAAAATTGTATCTTGAGATACAAACCAAACAAGTAATTTTATCCTATACACCTATCGTATGTTGCAATTACGTGATCTGTGGCCTTAGCAGTGGTCAAATGACCTTTTTACCCCTTTTTTTGTTTTTTTTTTAAAAATATGTGTTCATTTTCTCATATCACCGAAGCTAATATAGTTGACATGCTGCAATAATTTCTGCTGCATCACTTCACCTGACAACATGTCACATGAAATCACATGGTCACAGATTGAACAGCAATATTGAAGGGCAAAAATGTCAATTTACTCTTTTTTATTTTATTTATATTATTTTGTTATAATCAACTTTAATTCACAAAGACTAACTCCAAGTAATATAACCAATCGTTGTTAAGTTATATACGACTGTCCTGTGTAGTTAGTGCTTTACAGACAACCAATAGATGCTTGACACATCATTTCAAATATAAAAAATAGTAAAATAGTCCTTTAATTTGAAGAAGTTATTGGTTGATTTTGGAGTACCGCCGCATGATACTCAATAAAATTATAATTGATAGAGAAAGTAGAGTCTATAAATTTATATTGACTGTTTAGAAAATATGAAAGGCATAATAAATTGGAATTAGGGATGCTATTGCCTGGACTGCGCAACAGTAACCATTGTGAAGTGAAATGGGTCCATTTTGGGGTCCATTTCGATAATCTGAACCGTTCATATTTTAGAATATATCAAGTAGAACATATTTGCAAAAAATCAAATTAGTCGGATATCATTTACCCATTTAATCACTTACATTTGTACTCATTTCAATACTTTAAGTCACAATTATTTTTTATTTTTATAAATACAAATGTGAGTGGATGAATAGATAAATGATATCTGAATACTTAATTTTTTACAAATATATTTTATTTGATATATTCTAAAATATCAATAGTTTGAATTATCGAAATGAATCTCAAAATAGGGTAATTATTCAGTACTCCCGGAATATGGACACGTGGTGCTCCATAATGTTTTGATTGGTGGAGAGGCGTAAGGGCCCATAATTTATATTGGAGATAAGGAAACAACATGAAGACAAGTAATTGATGATTGACTTAAAATATGACTACGAGATGCTCTAGGAATATTAAATAATTTCCTCTCAAAAGGAAAATGCGTGAGAGCTCGAATGTGTAGAGCTCGTACGGCTCGAAAATATTATCTTACCGGTAAGAGAATCAAAAAACACCCAAAAACGACGTCGTTTTGAGATTTTGAGCCATTCGAGCCATTTGATTTTCAAGCTACGTAGCAGTGTCGTTTTTTAATATAACAACTCAAATAAAAATTCATTACATCTTTCAAACACAAAAATAAAAATAACCTACTAAAATAACTAAATAACCAAAAATTTTAAAAAATAGCCACTTTCCAAACACTCACTTTGTGTTTTTGGCGTTGGTGCAAATGTCACACAACATCATAGGGATCAAGATGGCGCCTATGATTTCAAAAATCTCCGTAAATCTCCGTTACTATAGTAATATTAATTACAATTTAATTATAATTATTTCCAAATTATAGAGATTGATCTTTTTTAAGTGGTTGCTCCTCTATATTTATAAAATATTGAATCAAAGTGTAAAATTAAAAATAAAAATAAAAAATTAGACAAAGTGTAATAAAATTAATAATTTTTTATAACTACCATAGCAAGTCCTATTTTAAGATAATAAAACAAAAGAAAATTGCAAATACATGGAGCAGTGGGAAAACAATTCTACTACAAATAAAATTTTTTTTTTGGTGCAACATTGACACACTGGAAAAGTTGCCCAAGCACATGAATGAATTTGTACCATGCACACAGTAAAGTTGCATCATCATGAAAATGTAAATAATTTTTGACTATCCCATTGATTTGATATTTTCCCATAAAATAAGGTATTAGTTAGTTATTTAATCATGTTTATTGAGGAAGATATTATGCAGTATTTTAAATTGATTCTATTATAGATGCTTTCAATTAGGGTTGTTCAAAAATCCGTTCAAACCGGTAATCCGAACCGAAGCAGACCAAATCGTACAGTTTGGTTCTATTAAGAATTGGTTCGGTTTCAGATTAATAAATATGAGAACTGTAAAAACGGTTCGGTTAATAAATTTTATGAAAAAATCACGGTTCGAACCGAACCGAATTTAAAAGATATATATATATATAATATCAAGTTTTATTTTTATTAATTGGTTTTTTGTAATTTTAATGATATTAGGATGATATAGATATGTAATGTTGAATAATGCCTTAATATTATTAGTTTTTATCATGAGTTAAATGTAATTAATTTGAGTAATTATTTTGCTAATATTAACAATTTATTCTTGTAAATAGAAATTTTTGGATCCGTAAACCAAACCGAAACCGAACCGTTATTTCGGTTTGATTTTGGTCCGGTTTTACAAATGTAATGGTCTAGTCTGGTCTAGTTCTTAAAATCACAGGACTGTTAGGATCAATTTGGTTCTTGAATTTTCTCAGAACCGAACCAATCCAAACCGTGTACAGCCCTACTTTCAATGACATGAAAGAGCGTTAAAGATAACTTAAGATACCTACCTCACTTTAGTAAACAGATTATTTTTAGGATAAATTACACTGATACTCTCTGAGATTTATGTTTATTACAGTTCCTCCCTCACCTTTTGGAAATTACATCTCCCCCTCTGAGGTTTAAAGTTTCATTACAGATTCCTCCCATCAACAATTTAATTTTTTTAAATATCAATTTTTTCTTCATTGGGTAAATTACATTGACACCCCTCACATTTTGAAAATTACAATCCCCTCTTTAAGGTTTAAAGTAGTATTACCAATTGTCCCATCGGTTAGTATTAGTTAGAAAAAAAATTCATTGAAAAAAAAAATTATTAGAAAAAAATTTTGATAGTAAAATTTTTAAATTTTTGTTTAACAACCAACGTAAACTCATTTTTTGAATTTACATTTTTTTCTCAAATTTACAATTTGAGATAACCATTTGTAAGCCAAAAAAATTATCAAATAAGTTTTTATGACAGTTTTTTAAAATTTTGTAAATATAAATTGAAAACTGAAAACGAAATGGTTACCAAATAGGCCTCAGATGGTAAAAATGTCATAAAATTAACAAATAATTAAATAAGTTACCAACGTAAGAAATGACTTATCAAAAGATTCTTATGGTTTGATTTTTAGAAATTTGTTTTAAAAATTAAAAATTAATTTGGTTAAGAAATAAAAAATAAAAAATAATTATTATTTTTATATAATTTTTATCTTTCGAGTGGTTAGAAATAATTTTTTACAAATTAAATTAAAACAATCATAAGTATGTATATAACCTGCCCAAAAGTTAAAATGATAATTATTTTTTACCGTTAAATGATAATTATTTTTTATTTTTTATTTCTTAACCAAACTAATTTTTAATTTTTAATTTTTTTAAAAAAAATTCTAAAAATCAAACCATACATAGCCTAAGAATCTTTTGATTACGTTGATAACTTATTTAATTATTTGTTAATTTTACGACATTTTTACCATCTGAGGCCTATTTGGTAACTATTTCGTTTTCAGTTTTCAATTTATATTTACAAAAATTTTAAAAACTGTCATAAAAACTTATTTGATAATTTTTTTGATTTATAAATGGTTGTCTCAATTTGTAAATTTGAGGAAAAAACATAAATTTAAAAAATGAGTTTACATTGGTTTTTAAACAAAAATTTAAAAATTTTGTTATTCAATTAATTTTTTTTCAAATAATTTTTTTTCCAATTAATTTTTTTTTTGAATGAATTTTTTTTCCAACTAATACTAATTGAGGGGGCAATTGGTAATACTATTTTAAACCTTAGGGAGGAGATTGTAATTTCTAAAATGTGAGGGGTGTCAATGTAATTTACTCAATGAAGGCAAAATTGGTATTTAAAAAAATTAAATTGCTGAGGGGCGGAATCTGTAATGAAACTTTAAACCTCAGGGAGGAGATATAATTTCCAAAAGGTAAGGGGGAGAACTGTAATAAATATAAACCTCAAGGGGTGTCAGTGTAATTTACCCTTATTTTTATAATTGCTATCTTTTTCAATGTGAATAAAATTAAAATGATTATTTTTATGGGTTCTCATCATATTTTTACTCGTTATGTATCCATAGAAAATTGATATTGCAATCCATACTTTTTATTTAAATTTTTTGTTGGTATATACATTTTCGCCCCTATGTGAAAATCTTAAATCCATCTCCGATATGGACTTAGCTACCATCAACTGTTTAATTTTTCTTTATTATCAAAATATACGATAAGATATTATTTATTTTTGTTAATTATTTAATAATTATTTCAAACTAAAAGAATCAATCATAAGTAGTAGCATAAAAAGTGATATAAAACAGTAATAAAAAAATAAAAATTAAATTTGGAGAAATACACTTGTACATCATTTTCCTTCTTGATATTATTTTGGTGTTGGTCATATGCACAGATATATATTGAGAAATCATAATCAATTTTTTTTTTGTTTAAATTTTACTATATGTATGAAAATTATATTAATATATATATATATATATATATATTTATAATTATATACGAGTATATAAAAATATGTGAATTATGTATTAAAATTTTTACATTTTTAATATTATTTAGTTCTTAACAAACGGTTGGTAGTTTTTGCTCTACCTCTAAACTAAATTTAGTTTTTTTTTTTTTTTAAATAAAATTTTAATTTACATGAAGACCCCTAAACTATAGAGAAACATCTCTTTGACTGCCTTAATTATAAAAACGTATAAATGGATCCCTTAAACTATTGAGAAATATCACTTTACCGGCTCAACTATAAAAACATACAAATGAACCTCTTTAACTATAAAAGCATACAAATTATACCCCCCAAGAGAAGGGGCCAATAGTTTAGAAAGTCCATTTGTATGGTTTTAGTTTAGGAGGCAAAGTGATACTTCTTAATAGTTTAGAGGGTTCATTTATATGTTTTTATAGTTTAGGAGTAAAAATACTACTTTTCAATAATTTAAGGGGTCTCTGCATAAATAACTCCACTATTTATTGACTTCTTGAAATATAACTTAACAAGTGTTAAGTAATAAATAATATGGAGTAATACTCTAAAATTATTAAATATTACAAGAATAATAATATATGCACCAATTGGTATATTAATTAGTGTCCTAAGGGATGATGTGACATAATTTTAGAAGTTTTGAATTTTTGTAGTTTGTATAATGGGTAGTTATAATGTAACTCCAAGACCAAAACATCACATCATTAATGACGGGACCCACTGCCACCTAATTAGTGGGAGCACTAATTAGTGCTCCCAAGCATTTTTCATTAATTAGTGTCCTAAGGGATGATGTGACATAATTTTAGAAGTTTTGAATTTTTGTAGTTTGTATAATGGGTAGTTATAATGTTAAAGTGACAATGTAATCATATATGTTGGTATACTAATTGATATATCAATTAGTACATGCAACACCACCGATATTACAAAGATCAGCCTCCTAATAAGTCTCCTAATAAGTTGCTGATTTCATAAATCAATGGCTCAATAACTCTGCAATGTCACTGTTGTGTGTGAAGCACAACGGTGGCTGTTGTGCGACCCATGTGACTCATTTTGGGTTCTATTTTGATGATCTAAATTGTTCAGATTTTAAGAAATATTGAGAAAAATATACTTGCAAAAAATCAAGTTAATCAGATATCAATAACTTATTTATCATATCACATCTTTATATATAAAAAAATAAATATGTATGTCCAAGGACATAGCTTGGGAGGCTAGCGGCGGACATAGTGTAGTTGTTTTACTTTTGATGTATTACATGTAATTTTAAGCCAAGGGCTTAATGTGTAAACGAGTTAGTACTCTTTTGTTGTAACCAAGTGTTAACTTGGAAAGCTGTAAGCCCGTAGGGCATTTTGTTTTGATGTTAACATGTAATACTTATGTAATGAAACTCAATGAAATAAAGGAATGTGGTTAGTTTATATGTAAATGCTTGTCTTATCTGATGGGTTTAATGTTATTATTTTGAGGGCGTTACAATTTGTGTCCCTGATTTTTAAATCAACCACTTATTACCATGTCCATCTTTTATACTTTTATTCGCAACTACTCTCTTTTGAATATTATACATAAAACAATGTTGGAAGACTTATTGCATTTGTGCCCTTAATTCTAAATCAACCAGATCTATCTTTTGTATTTTATTTACAACCACCCTCTTTTGAATACTATATATAAAGCAATATTGAAAGACTTATTGTATTTGTGCCCTTAATTTCTAAATCAACCATTTATTACGAGATTTATCTTTTGTACTTTATTTACAACCACCATCGTTTGAATACTATATATAAAACAATATTGAAAGACTTATTTATTTGTGTCCTAATTTCTAAATCAACCACTTATATATTACAATGTCCATCTTTTGTACTTTGTTTACAACAACTCACTTTTGAATATTATACATAGAACAATATTGAAAGACTTATGGTATTTGTGCCCTGATTTCTAAATCAACCATTTATTACTAGATCCATGCTTATACTTTATTTACAACTAGTCTTTTGAATAAGCAGTTTAATGATTTTATTTTTCTTAAACACATTGGCCCATTGTCTCGTATAGTAAATCTTCCATTGTCAATGCCCTAGACCTATTGGTTCATACAGTAAATATTTTATTATTGTTTTTACCCTTTGTTTGGTTCTAAAATTTATTGATGAAAAAAAAAAAAGGAAAAGAAAAACCAAAGTGAAGTGAGCAAAACTAAAATTTTCTATATTTTATTTTATTTCATTGGTCTAGGAAAATGAGAACAAACTGAATAGGCATTTTTTGAAAAATCCATTTTCTTGCTGGTTACCCATGAAATAAAAAATAAAAAAAGAAGAATAAGAATAGAAACAACTGATTTATTTTTTCTTTCATTTTTGTTTCTCTCGTCAAATCTATATCAAACATAGTAACATTGTTTATGGAAAATGTTTGAGGTAAACTAAATGTATAATTTTCATTTGAAATGCCTTGGCAATGTTGGGTTTGGGATACAGCAGCCACTGTTGCACAGCAAAATGGGCCCAGTTCGAGGCCCAGTTCGATAATCCGAACCGTTTACGTTTTAGAATACATCAAGTAGAACATGCCTGCAAAATATCAAGTTAATCGGATATCGTTTACCCATACTCACATTTGTATCTACAAAAATAAATAATAATTGTGATTTAAAGTATTAAAATGAATACAAATGTGAGTGGATGAATAGGTAAATGATATCCGATTAATTTGATTTGTTGCAGGCATGTTCTACTTGATGTATTCTAAAATGTGAATGATTGGAATTATTGAAATAAGCCCCGAAATGAGCTCATTTCGCTGCACAGCAATGACTGTTGTGCGGGCATAGCAGCCACCCCAAACCCGGAAAATGTTGGGTCTAGGGCGTTGACTTTCCATGTGTATCGAATTATGTTAGTATTGGAAGTATTTTGTGTATATGTGTGTAAACAAAATTATTTTCTTTCCCAAATCTCAACCCACCATTTTGCCGGGCAACATTTTTTTGTTCTGATGCCTTTGGCCCCCAAAACTCCTTTCTAGTAGAAATCATTGTCCATGCACACACAAACTTTCTCTACATCTTCTTGAGATCCTTGCCAACTTTTAACGTGGATAAATAGCAAACTGGTAGATTTGAAAGAATGACTTTAATCTGAGTTAACCTACCAGCGATGTGGATATGTATTTCCATTTCCAATTTTCCAATTTCTTTTTGAATCTATCCAAAACATGCTCCCAAGTTTGTACACTATTTGGATAAGCACTAGAAGGGAGAGACCTAACTACTTTAAAGGCAACTTCTCCCCTCTACATTTTAGCTATTTAGAAGTTGCACTCATCCGCCACATTCACCCCAAAATCATACTTTTATAGAAGTTAACATTTAGCCCAAATAACAACTCAAAGCTCTTTTCACATTCAACAATTCCTCTCTATTTGCTTTACAATAAATTATTGTATCATCTGCACAACTGCAGAAGGGTGGTATTCAAACCATTAGATTTAATATCAACCCATTCGATTAGATTTAATTGTTGAAATACTTTCCTAAGCTTTTGAGCATGTGAAGTAGATACACGCAATTAATGTGTCATTGTTTTATTGAAAGTCAATCTTAATTATCACTCCTCTCTTTTTGGTTCTCTTCATCAATAATTTCATTTGCTATAAACACTCAATCCAATATTTGTCTCCCTTGAATAAATGCTGTTAGGATTTTTATCTTAAAGAAATTAATGATTATGTTTTGGCAATACCTCTTTTGACAAAACTCATTATTACTAATTGATTTCAGTTTTTTGATTTTATCATTTTATTTTGTCTTATCTTACTCCTAATTTTCTAAATAAATTGTGTTTAATTTATTTTATTGTGATTGATTTGTTTTTATAATTATTTTAGCCTCCGTTTGGGAAGTGGGTTGGCTTTTTGGCTTTTTTGGCTATTTTAGCCTGGGCTAAAAAGCTTGGTTTGGGAAGAGTTTTTTGGCTTTTTGGCTTCTTTGACTTTTTTTGTGAGAGAAGAGTGTAATGATTATGGGTTGGATGTGATGTTTGAAAATTTTCCTTAATTCCAAGAGATCGTTCCAGTTACCAATTTGTCTCCACCGTCATTAGGGCCATATACATTGACAACTAAGCAGTGAAAATTTTGATTTAAAATCCCCTGTTAACATAATAAAATTTCTAGTTACCTCAATGTTCCAAATTACACAATAACCTACCTGATGCACTTTCAGATTCTTTTGCTGCCCATTCAAAATCAACCCCGCCCTTAGCAGTGACCAAAAACGCAATTAAAACTCAGACATCGAACCCACTACCTCATAGCATACCAGCAAAGATGAGTACAGACAAATTAAAAATCTTTGAAAGCCCACAAACAATTAACTCCAAAATTGCAGCCACCGGTCATCATCGTACAGGACCAGAATCCACAAAACAAAAGCAAAATTCAGGATCATCCTAGGTCTCTGAATTTGACTTTGTTCAGTCAAAAAAAAAAAAACTGTAATATATTGACAATTGACATGCAGAAGTAATGTGGATGACCCACAGTTAAGCTCTTATCAAGGTTGAAGTAGATAAAGCATACACAAAGACAGCCAATTAAATATGCTATTGAACACTAGATGTTCTGTCTAAACTGTCTGCATATTTATCCACAAGCCAATTAAAGTTGCTGATTACAAATATACGAAATTACAAAGCTAAACACATTCGCCATGTCCTTAATGAAGACCATGCCAAGCATACAAGAAGACTGAGGCACTTCTCTTTTTGCTAACCAAGTGAACTGGTCAGTATGTTTACTTCTTCATGCATACTCTTAGCAATCTAGAAACATGGACAGCACCATTGGAAAGCAGAGAAGATCAGAAAAAAAAAATAATAATAATAGTAATAAACTAAATTATAAAACTTAAAAACTAGTAGATTTGGGCAAACCAAACTGATGCAAATAAACAATTTCAAGTTTAGAGTAGTAGAAATTTTAACCATGTGGCTGAAGAGATGAAAAGAGAACTTCATTAGCAAACAACCAACTGACAACTAGTAACAAACGATCCCTAACGAACTTTGAATCCGCAATACAAAAGTAATCAAGTTTGATCAGATTATGAGATGTACAATAATAATCAGGATCTACATTGATATTGTTAAGCTCAAAGTGAACAGAAGTTTTTTAAAGGAAATCGGTCGACCGGCTGGTCAACCGGCTGGTTGACCAGTGTACCACTTTCAACGGTCAGTAACAGTGATTTGGTAAAATCTGTGTCTTGGTCTCAGTTTGATGTTTTGTTTGCTGAATTCTCATTTTGATATGACTTTGGTGCAACGGTTGGAGCTTGAAAAAGTAGGTTTTTCATCAAAATTTAAATTTGATGCTGGGTTTGGTTCACCGTTGGAGATGGTCTTAGCAAGCTAGAAACCTGGACAGCAACATTATAAAACTTAAAATAAATAATAAACCTGGAAAGTAGAGAAGATCAGAAAAAAATTAATAATAATAATAAACTAAAATTATAAAACTTAAAAACTAGTTGATTTGGGGAAACCAAACTGATGCAAATAAACAATTTCAAGTTTAGAGTAGTAGAAATTTTAACCATGTGGCTGAAGAGATGAAAAGAGAACTTCATTAGCAAACAACCAACTGACAACTAGTAACAAACGATCCCTAACGCTTCCGTTTCTTTATTTTTTTTTTTTTTCTTTTTTTTTTTTTTTTTTTGGAAATTGGAATGGAACACTTGTTTGGTATATTGTTTTTATTTTCAAATAAAAATAGTATTGATTGTAAAATTTTCTATATTTTTTAAAACAAAAAAAAGTCCTTTCACTTATTTTCAAAACAAGGTTCTCTCTCTCTCCTCTTCTTTTCACCTTCGGCTGCTACCCACTAGCCGTGAGCTCCGGCTACCTTCTAGTGACTCTTTGTTGATCGACTAGTCACTATCGTGACCTAGCCATCTCTGGCTACTCCCCATTGTCAGTAGTTGGTTACCACATCAGTCTATCCTTAACCATTGACCACCACTTTTGATAACTCATCAAACATGTTTATCTTTTTTTTTTTTTTCAAAATATTTTTATACACCAAATAAGTTTTTTGTTTTTATTTGTATTTCGAAAAGAAAAAAAAAAACTTGTTTTTTGTAAACACAACCAAAATTGACAATATTAACAAATGACACCCTGTAAAATATAATGAGAGTGACGATTTTGAATCTTTGATATATATATATATATATATAAGCGGGTCTTATAATATACATCTACTAAAAAAATATGTATCATATGCAATTTAATACCAACACCACAATAAGTTATAATTAAGCACTACTAGATTCATAACTAATGACATTTTTTGTCATAACTGAAATAACAACCATAATAGAGTAATGTGAGAGACCCCAAATGTTTTATCAAATATTCTACCAAATGTGTCACATGGGTGTAGGGCCTACATAGAACCCGCATGGTGTGGGTTCCATACACATGTGAAATGTTTGGTAAAACATTTGGGGTCGTTAGCATTTTTCATCATAACATGTCATAACTAAATCATATTCAATATCACAATAAGTCATCCAAACACCATAAAGGTTGTAAGTGGAGCATAGTACGAGAAATTATTCAATGCTCTTAGGGTAATACTCTATTCCATTTACAGGTTGACACTCAACACTTTCTCTCCTAAAATTCTAGCACAAAAGTGGTGGGTCCCATGCAGGCCCGGCCCTGGCCATAGGCCCACAAAGCCATGGCTTAGGGCCCCTCAAAATAGGCCCAAAATAGGGGGTCCCTCTTATTATAGGTTAGTATAATATATTATGTATGTTTTCAGTCCAAAAAACAAAAGTTAAAAAAAGGCCCAAACTAACTTAATTTTTTTGACCCATTAAAAGACCAACAGTTAAGGTCCAGCCCAACAATTTGAAAGGCCCTTTTTTTTTTTTCTAATTCCTTACCCTATCTTCTCTCTTAATCCAACCTTCCCTACATTTGTTTGATAGCACACACCAGCAACCGAAGCCAACAAAGCAAAGCCACGAAGCAGCATCACACAGACGAAGAAGCAACAACACACGGACGGAGCAGCAGCAAGCACTGGTAATTTTTTTTTTCTATTCAATTAATTAAATATTTATCTTGTCTTTTGCACAATTAATTGCTATTATAATATTGGTATTTACATCATCAAGAAGAATTTATTTAAGTTTAATAGTTCACATCACATAATTTAAAAGTTTTGTATTTTGTTAAGTTGTGGTGCTCTTGTTTTGAATTTTGATCTAAAAAAATATTTTGATCTCAACACATCAAGCACATGAAATATTTTCTTTTTCTATTCAATTAATTAAATATTTGTCTTGTCTTTAGCACAATTAATTGCTATTATAATATTGGTATTTACATCATCAAGAAGAAATTGTTTACGTTTAATAGTTCACATCACATAATTTAAAAGTTTTGTATTTTGTTAAGTTGTGGTGCTCTTGTTTTGAATTTTGATCTAAAAAAATATTTTGATCTCAGCTCATTAGGACTCTTAAAAGAAATTATCCATTTGGATTTGCAGAAAGGAAAAAGAAGCAAAAAGTCGAAAAATTAGTCGAGTGTTAAAGATGAGCTATTGATAAATTCTTTACGAGTGACAAACAAACTAAACAATCAATTGAAGACTTGAATAGTAAAGAACTTGAAACTTTGGTGAATAATGAGAATGAAAATTTGGTGGATGAAGAAGGAAATGGGGTATTTGGAAGTGCAGAGGCAAATCAAGATGATGAGATGAATACAATGTGAGCATTCAAATATAGATAATCCAGGGACTTGGTGTAACAGCCCTCACCACTGTTTACCGATAAACTACCGATTACTGCTAAACTAAGACTGATTATGATTGGTAATTGAATTGATTGAAATACTGAACTGACTAATTGAAATCCGAAACTGAATCGATTGACTGTATCTGTTTAATTGCATGTTTATCTATTTGACTGTTTAATTATCTGTTCAGTTTTTATGTTTAAACTGTTAATTGAAGGCCTTATCGACGGCCGAATCCGAAATCGATTGATGTTCTATGATCGTTAGAATTAATGTGAAATTATGGCATATTTATCTGAAAACTGAATTGGTATGATTAAATTAGATTAAAATGGGTTAAATTGCATTTTGACTTAATTACTATTTTGCCATTGTGAGTGGCCACTATCTAAGACCACCTTTGAGCCTCATTACACCTAGATCAAACATTTGCTCAGCTCATTTCCCTTGTTCTTGCCGACCAAGAGAGTTAGAGTGAGAGAAAGTGAGTTCCTCCTCGATAATTGCTTGTAGACTTGGAGATTTTAGAAGATAATTGTGAATTTGAGCTCCTACACCTTATAATTCAGACTTAGGTAAGAGAATTCAACCTCTCATTGTTGTGTTTAAGTTTGTTCTTGCATGGTTTTGAGTAAAGTTAAAGTCTAGAGCCAACATATGGCTCAAATTGTTGAATTAGAGCTCAGTTGTTGCATGCATGTGCATATTGATAAGTTTTGAGGTTGTAATTCATCATTCCTCACTTGCATGTTTATATTTTGATAGTAGACCATGAATTCATCATATTTTTGTAAGAGTTAGCTCATTTGAGCTTGAATTTAAAGCTTGAAAGTGGTTTAAATTCATGCATGTTACATTGAAGTTAAGTTCATGAAAATTGGTTTGAATTTGAGTTGAATTGATCTTCCCTTGGGCTTTGATTATACAAATTGAGCTTTGAACCATGTTATACTATGTATTTGCAAATGTTTTCCAGGAAATGAGCCCAAGAGGATTGAATTTAATGCTTTGAAAGTTGAATTTGAGCTTGAGGTTCAAATCTGGAAATTCCAGATTTTGAACTCACGCTCGAGCGAGGTGACTGGCGCTCAAGCGTGAAATTCGTGCTCTCAATATTTTTGCACTGCTTTGGTGTCCACTCAAGCGGGGTAATTGACACTCGAGCGTGACCTTGTGTTTTACGCTCGAGCGGGTGTCGAGCGCCCAATCGAGCGTGAATTTCACCTATCCAGCACTTTTGACTATTTTGAGGTACGCTCGAGCGGTTGAGTATGTGCTCTAGCGGAAACCTTTGTCTGCATGTCCGCTCGAGCGAATTAACCTACGCTCGAGCGAGACCCCTATTTTCTGAAAATTCTGAAAATGCTTTTAAAGTGCATCTTTGCATCCTCATTTCATCCTAGGCATTCTTAGGCCTAGTTTAAGGCATCTTAATGAGGATATAGATTAGGGGTGGGCGCGGGTCGGTTGCGGCCACGAAACCTCCAATCCGCCATCCGTCCGCCAGATTGGCGGATTGAAGATAATCAATCCGCATCCGTCCGCCAATCTGGCGGATGTGGATTGAGCGGATTGGCGGTTTGGCGGATGGATGCGAATCGGTTTGGCGGTTTAAAATTTTATAAATTTTCAACATAATTCAACTTGTGCACTTCCTTAAAAAAAAAAGAAAAAAAAAAGTATTACAGTCAATGACTTAAAAAAGTATTACAATCACTGTATGCCTTATCCAAAGAAAGAAAGTTTGAAATTTTAGAATATCACGATCACTGTATGCTTCATCCACATATCACAATTACAGCATGATTCATCCCTATAAAGTATTACAATCTGTGATTCTTAAAATATAATAACAATTCAAACCACCAAAACCATAAACAGAGCAGTAGTAGAGATTGAATGTCTCTATATTGTTACATCTACATATGTTTTTGAAAACAAAAATCAACCAGTATATATCATATTTTTTATTTATTATTTTTAGAGTTAGATTTAAAAACTAAAAAATATAGATGAATAATATGTTTATTTTTTTCAATTCAAAAATATATTCAAGTTGAAAACTTTTTTTCAACAAAATATTTAAACTCTTTTTCAATTGAAAACACAAACATAATATTTAAACAAATTGAAAATACAAAGTCTTATAAATTACTACAGGTGCTCGCGATTTGGCGGTTTGGCGGTTCGGTTGCGGCCAAAAAATCTCAAATCCGCCATCCGTCCGCCAAATTGGCGGATTGGAGAAAATCAATCCGCAACCGTCCGCTCATCATCACGCATCCGTCCAAAATGTGGCGGATCGGTTCGGTTCGGTCGGTTTTGGCGGATCGGTATATCCGCTGCTCACCCCTAATATAGATGTAGAATCACACCGAGGAAAATTAGGGATTAAGTTATTATTTTCCCAACTGTGTAGCTTAGTGTGTATTCAATCTGTAAACTGTGTAGGGTTGGCGACTGGGGACGCGCTCTAGCCTAACTGTAGCCCAGAACTCTGTGAGTAACAACTGTGTAAAGATATGTTCAAAATGATTATCTTCTGAACAATTGAACTGTATTACTTTTTGAACTGATACTGTTAATTGAATGAATGTATGTCCTATATTCTGAACTGTATTGTGGCATCCTTAGCAGCTACTGTTTACTGTTACTGTTACAGAGATCTCTGTCGGTTCCCTTGTTAGAACCACTACTGTTTATTGATTGATGGCCATCATTTACTGTTCGGTCTTTTAAGACCTACTGCTTATTGTACTATTATGCTAATGGATGTACCATATATGACTGAATGACTGATGTATTGAATTAACGAACTGTTTTCATTACTGTAAGGACATTCATTCTTAACCTCTTTACGCATTACGTTATTCACTGGGCTTTAGCTCACTGCTTATATATATATGTAGGTGTACAGGCACCAGACTGCAGCTAGAAGCGTCGGGGTAAACTCTAGTTTTGTCAAACCAACCTATGTGCTTCACTGTGAGGTTCCGAGCCTGTCAAGCTAAGGCTATGGGGTGTTTTAGTTTTCCCCCTTCTGCTCTGTTTTGTAAATTGTAGACTGTTACTGTACTGTTTAACAGGGATTAGGTCCCTGAACTGAATGATTATATATATGTACATACTGTTTTGTCACTGACTGCATATATGTATGAAAAAAATCTTTTGCATACAGACTGTTACAGCTCATTGGACATTGTTTATTTACTGTTTTGGCTTCCGCCATGCCCTTGTACTCTGTTTTACTGTATTACTGTTAAGCAGGCCTTCGGTAATCTCGGATTACTGGCCGGTTACGGTGCTAAACCCATAGGGGCGGGTTTGGGTCGTGACACTTGGAAAATAATTGACCAGAATTTACGAGATTTTTTAGTCGAAAGAGGTCTTGTGAGAAGAATTGTGAGTTCAACTTCCCTAAGGATGATTCTTCTAGGCATAGGCATTTCTCGCCTGTTCATTACATTCGGCATTTACCAAATGGAGAAAAATTTGATAGGACATGGCTGAAATAATCGGAACTTTTGGATATAGTATTTTGCTTTTGTTGTAAGTTGTTTAAACAAGAGAGAAATAAGACTCAGTTGGCGAGAGACTTAAAGGCCATGAAAGTGGTAACGAGCACATTACTTGCATGAGCAAATGGATTGAGTTGGAGGAAAGATTGGGAAAGCATCAAACAATAGATAAAAGTATACAAGAACAAGTTAACAAAGAAAGAGAGCACTTGAGACGGGTTTTATTGATGATAATTGCAGTGTGAAAACACTTGCTAAGAATAATTTGCCTTTTCGTGGAAGCCATGAGAAGATTTATGAAGAGAGCAATGGACTTTTTTTAAGCATAATTGAAATGATAAACTTCGAGAAGCATTAGTTAACCTTCAACTTGATATTGGTGACTTAAGAGGGCAATGATATGACAATGGCTCTAACATGAAAGGCAAAAACAAAGGTGTTCAAACAAGAGTACTTCAAGCAAATCCTAGAGCATTTTATACACCGTGTGGTTGTCATGGTCTTAGCCTTGTGCTTTGTGATATGGCCAACTCTTGCTCTAAAGCAAAACTTTTTTTGGTGTGGTACAACACATATATGTATTGTTTTCATCTTCTGTTCAACGTTGGGCAATTTTAAAAGATAATCTAAAGGAAGGCCTCACGGTTAAGTTGTTGTCGCAAACGCATTGGGAAAGTCGCATTGAAAGTGTTAAACCACTAAGATACCATGCTTCAAAAATAAGAGATGCTTTAGTTGACTTGTACAATAATCCTACCACAGATTCGATTACAAAAAGTGAAGCTAAATCTCTGGCAACTCATGAACTTGAGACTTTTGAGTTCTTGTTTAGCATTGTAATTTGGTACAATTTGTTATTTCATGTGAACTCTGCTAGCAAGCTTCTTTAAAGTGAAGATATGGATATAGCAGTTGCTGTAAAGTAGCTAGATTGACTTGTTAAGTATGTTGCAATGTATAGAGAAGTTGGTTTCATGGAGGCTATGGTTGAAGCTAAAGAAATGGCAACTAAATTGGGAATTGAACCTACATTTGTTGAAAAACGCATCATTTCTAGAAAGAAACAATTTGATGAGAATATTAGCGAAGAGGTGACCCAGTCGGCTGAAGAATCACTTAGAGTTGGTTACTTCCTTTATTTTTTTTGATCAAGCCCTTTGTTCACTCAAAAATAGGTTCGAACAATTCAAAGTATATGAGGCAAACTTTGGCTTTTTGTTTGACTTGAAAAAGTGCAGCGATGAATCGTTGAAGGCGGGATGTGTGAACTTTGAAGAATTTTTAAAACATGGTGAGATTTCCGATATTGATGGAAGAGATTTATTGATGGAGCTAAAAGTCTTGAAAGAGAGATTGCCAAAAAACAAGCTCAATAAACCAATTGAAGTGCTCAATCATCTGCAGTTGATGACAAATTGTTTCCAAATTCATGGGTTGCTTATAGGATACTTTTGACTATTCCGGTTACAGTTGCATTGGGAAAAAGAAGATTTCAAAGTTCAAATCATCAAAAATTACCTTCGATCAACCATGTCACAAGAAAGATTGAATGGATTAGCATTGTTATTCACTGAAAATGATTTTGCAAAAAAATTAGATTATGCAAGTATGATTGATTTATTTGCTTCTAAAAATGCAAAAAGACCGAGGATCGAGTGATACTTATTAGTTGTTATAATGTAATGTTAAGTATTTTTTGTGATTTTAATACAATTTTTTGTCATTTACCTTAATTTTTTTTTTCATTCAATAAAAAAAAAATGTAAAGGGCCCTAGAAATTTAGTAGTTGATTATTGGCTTTGGGCCTAGAAAATCTCAGGACTAGACTCCCATGACTTAAACCAATAACTCTTTATTTGGAATATCACAAAAACTTACTCTAAAATATTGAATAATTTTTTGGTATGGTACACCATTTTTTGGGTGTGTATAATAAAATTTATAAAAGCATATGTAATATCAAGCAAATGTGTTGTAAAGAGATCAAAAAAAGAAAATGGGTCATCGCAGCTGTAGATGAGATAAGAGTTCATACTTCACCTCAGTTGGTGACTGCAAATAATGGTATATGCGCGGTATATGCCAAACCTTTGGGTGATCCTTGCTCCTTCAAGAGAGAGAATTCTAAAATGTTTTGCTTTTTTTATTACAAATTGTCCGTTCTTGGTACTTACCATTGAGGTTAATTACCTGTTCTATTTATTACATGGATAAATTTTAAATTTCATTTGTGGTGCTATGTTCAACCAAACAAAAGCGAAGGTGACATGTGGTGAATAAGGGCAACTATGAACTAACTATTCAGAAGCAGAAATGTGATGACCATCCCAAGGTTAAGACTAAAACTTTCGAAGCAAGTCAACATGCGCAACTCAATGATTGACAAAGATCATGGAAGTAGCGGTTACAACCAGTTATTTGAAAACAAGTGAGAGCTTCAGGAGGAGTTCAAAGATGAGAAAATAAGGGAAAACTCCTAAAGAATAGCTGCAAGGAAGGATATTATAGGGCGAAGCCTGGTAACTGTAAGTGTATCATAGTGGTTTTTTTTTTTTTTTGTTTGCAAATTCGGGTCCATATGTGAGCTCATCACTGATAATTTGCCCGAACAACTTAAGAGTTAGAGTGTACTCCTTCTAGTCTCAGGTTAACTCTCATTAAGAGCAATTTGCTCTTTGAGACTATACCCGCTGCTCTGTTTGAGATTTGTTCATTCACGTGAAGGAATATGCTTTGCATTTCGGGATTAGTCGAATAATACGTAAACTGGTTCGGATATCGGATCATAAAAATAATAATAATAATAAATGACTTACTGTATGGCCAATGTGTGTCACACCATCAAATCAATAATCAATATGTATGGCACGGAAAGGAAATGCTACCACCTCTAAAATAAAAGACTTAGCAAGCTTATATCATTTTATTTTTTAATACAATGTGCGTGTGTAACGGAAAAATTATTATTTGTATCTAAAAAAATACATATAATTTTTATATAAAGTAATATCAATTTATTATAAAAAAGTATTAATTTTTTTTCATCACAAAAAAGTATAAATTTTTAGGAGACTTATGTGTAGGTCTTAATAGGTTGAACTTAATTATTGTCCAATAGGTTCTATGATAATTGATGGCTTTGTTTTTCATCATATATTATTAAAAAACTTCACTAATTGTTAATTTTCAAGACAGTTTTATAAAATTGTCATAAAATATGCACTAATTATAAGTTTTAGCGACAGTTTAAAAAAAAATTATCACAAAAAAATCACTAAATTTTTAACTTTTAGTGATAGTTTGAAAAATTCATCACAAAAAGTTATTAATTGTAAGTTTTAAGCGACAATTTATAAAAAACTCGTGACAAAAAAAGTCACTGATTGTCAATTTTTAGCAACATATGCTAAAAAATCATAACAAAAATTATTTTTAGTGATGAAGTACTTATTTTCAATAGGATTTGATGGGAATTAAGTTCTACTATTAAGACCTCTTGGTAGTTTACCCTAAATTTTTTATCATAAAAAAATAGAATTTGGCTCTCTCAAGTTGGCCAATCTGAATTTAAAGAGCGTTTCGGTTTGTAGGTACATTTTTGGCTGATTTCAGTAATTCAAACCATTCATTTTTTAGGACTCGTTGAGTAGAATATTAATGTAAAAACTAAGATGATTGACATTGATTGTTATATATTTGAATCAAATTTCTATTATAAAGAATGAATCATTTTTTTAATTATAATTGTCGTCCATTTTTTAAACATATATGATTCAAATATGTCCAATCACCTTGATTTTTTACATGAGTATTTTTCCCAACGAGTTCTAAAAAAATGAACGATTTAGATCACTAAAATCAATCCCAAAATATGCCTAGCAAGTTCAAATGTTCTCTCAAGCTAAGATGACAACTTGAAAGAAGCCAAACTCAAAAAGATAACCACTCTGTTTGGTTTCCATTTCCAGAATTCACTTTTCAAAAAATTCTATTTTTTTCGTTTTCATATTTTTTGTTTTCACTAAATTTTTTTAATATTTGTAATATATATATATATATATATATATAATTTTAGGCATACCAAACATAAATACACTTAAAAATTATAATATTTGTGAAAAAATCTTTAAAAAATTCACTAAATATCAAAATACAAAAAAAAAATTAAAAATTCAATACATTTTTCATATTTTTGTGTTTTTTTATTTTTTTAAAAATATTTTTCACAAATATTTTACTAGTTAGATACATCTAAGTAATGTGCATGTTAAAAAAGTAAAAAATTTACTTAAAATTTAAAAATATTTACTAAAAACAAAAAAAAATAGAAAAACAAAAAACTCAATTTTCAAAAAATTAAATTCAAAAAATTAAAAACAAAACACATTGAATTTTGTATTCATATTTTGTCACTATATAAAATGATAATTTTATCACAAAAATTTGTAAACTTTTC